>JAKCPI010025431.1:0-39320 GCA_023213315.1 Euborellia annulipes | reverse complement strand
ATAAGCTGATTTTATTAATATCCGAATCTTCATTGTACATCTTACACTATGGAATCCTTTCTAATTACTTTATTAATTATTTCGTTTCGATAGGCATCGAACCAACTCCATCTGAAGCCCAATAATTTCAAACTAAAAGTAGTTATTCAAATCGTAATTAATAAACAATCTCAAAATTTTTTAATTACGAATTTTTCACTTTTTCTAATTAACTAGAAGAAAATTTCCAAAATTATATTAAAATCCTTATTCTTTGGTTAATAATATATAGAAACATCTCCAAGATAAAACGAACTTTTTTTTCTCTAAGTCTCTTTATTATTTATTTTTTGTGAATCCGGAGTGTGAGAAATTTATTTCTTAATTTGAAATGATGTTTTGAAATGTAAATAATCTCAAATTTCGATATTTTAGATTTTATATCATCATATAACCAAGAGATGGTGAGATTTCGTGGTGATGAGAGAACGAGAGAGAGAATGAAGCATAGAAAGATGAATGGAAAATTATTCATACCATCTTGGTATGGATGGAATTTCCCTAAGCAGATGTTCTCCTTAATTCTCTCTCGCAGCCTCTCTTTTGCACATTGCTACAAGATTATTTTTTCATTTTCTCTTTTGTGAAAGTCCGCTATTCAAATCAAATTTCTCAACTCCCATTTTACTTTTACTCACTAGAATTCACCGCCCCCCCCACCCCCTCTACCCAACTACCACCACCCAATACGAAATCTAATTTAAGGAAGATACAAAATCCCAGACTGATATTTTAAAGCCATTACACAGATGAAAGGTAATTGAATTCTAAGAAGGCAGATGGTGTCTTTGTAGCGTTTAATAAACTAAACACACTAACGATTATCATCTATATAGTCGAATGAACTCCAGACTTTAAACATGGCACCCCACGAAATTTCTATACACCTGTAATGTAAATTCAATTTAATTTCTGAAGGCCTAGTACAGATTTATATTAAGAATTAATTTAACTCTTGATTACACAAACTCGTAAGAAATTTTAGATAATTTAAAATTAAGCTTGAATGATTTTTAATAAATATAAGTAAATACGTGTAGGCTACGTTCATTTGTTTAGTTAGAAAAAAATTTAATGAAATTGAATATTTTATTGTATAATTTGATAAGCTCTTGAAAAATTTTCCACATTTTTGTTTTATACCCGTATTCATAGACGTTCCTTGAGGGCTATATAAGAATTCCTTCTTCCTCAAGGAACGACTATGAATACAGGTAATAAGTTCAAGGCTTTTAATCAAAATAATTGGTAAGATTCAAACTTTCAACAGTAGGTTCTCGTTGACACATTTTGTAAATTAAAGTTAAATATACAAATTAAACACTAGGTTATTTGTTTAAAATGGTTTATTAATTAAAAAATTAGCACTTAATACGTATTTTGACAATTACTTGTCATCATCAGAAGTGATGTGTATGATGTCTCTACTTTTCATGTATTAGAATGTATTCACTTCTGATGATGACAAGTAATTGTCGAAATACGTATTAAGTGTTAATTTTTTAATTAATAAACCCTATGAAACAAATAACCTAGTATTTAATTTGTATATATATATTTAACTTTAATTTAAAATAATTTGTTTTTTGATTCAGACCTTAAGCTTTTAAACATAGCCTATTTCGAAGTTTCTAATAAAAATATTACCAGAATGAAAGTGTCGAAATGTCAAAGAGACTGTAATTTTTGGGTGAGAATAACCAGAAAAATATATTTCAAAATTTTTGAATAAACTTATTAGGTAACGTAATATTTTCAAGTGACATATTTACTCCAAAAGTTGATAGAAATCTACAAGTTTAGTGTAAGGAGTATATACAGAATTTCATTGATCTGGCTGCTAGTGTTTTTAAGCAATCGTGTTCACACACATACACAGACATAATGCCCAAAATGTTTTTTTTTTTTTTTTTTTTTTTTTTTTTTTTATTCAAGGGAGGTCTAAAACGTCAAAATCTCGAAGCGAATTTTTTGACGATTACACTACTTACTATACGAGAAAGTAATAAAAAATATCTAATAGAACAATGTAATTATTATTAAAACTGGAACAAAATTTGATTTGTTACTAATTATTAATGGACTTCATTTACGCTTGGAAATTCTGTTACTAGGAATTTTTAATTAAAATCCAACGTCAAATATTAAAAATCAGTAATTACCTCACAATGAAACAACTAATTTAATTTCTAGATAATTGATTTAAAAAAAGCAACGAGAGCTGGAGTTAGAATGTTATTGATATTAAACAAAGGAGATCAAAGAAAAAGTTAAATCATTCGTCTTTTGTGCGCATTTTCATTAAGACAGGACCAATTATCACCCTTTATAAAGAACTGTCTTTTATTATAAAAAATCGGATGTGACTAGTAGCACAGCTCACAACTTTCTCTTACCATTGGTAATTGAAAATTGTGTTCTATGCTTGGCACACCAGATTTTTTGTGTTGACATATAATTACTTCAGTTGCCGATGGTATATTAGAATTCAAGAATGTAAAATTTATTATAGAAAAATATCGATATTTTGTTACCATGACAACCATTTCTTCTATCTTTCCTATGAAGTAAAATTTAATTAGTAAATTGTGTTTCAAATAATTATTTAAAATCTTTAAAGCGAATTTTGAGGAACCGCCGATCCCGCACCGCGGCAATAATAAGGGCGAGGACAAAAGAAGAAGAAAGCGAATTTTGAGGAAACCGAAAATAAATGAAAAATATATTAGTGGCGGATTTAATTTAAAAGTTTAATGTAGAAAAATAGGAAAATTATTGATTTCTTATCATCACCTAATAATATCTCATTATAAAAGCCTAAATAGAAACAACAAAATTAAAATATACCTTTCAATATGAAAATCAAATTAATCAAATTCATTCAATTTTTTTTTTTTTTTTTTTTTAACCCTCTCGAATGCTGAGGCCATTTAGGGGTATAACTTTATTATATAAATTGTTAAATACATATTATCGATGGCTACCGGGGGACGTTCAACACTCTGATTGCTCGGAGTCACCAATCCGATCTTTCGCCGCGCTTGGAATCACTTAACGGCAATGATTGTGGTAACAAGAAACGATGAATTTTGAATTGTGAATATTTAAAGAAGGAAAGGCACTTTTGTTGTTTGATTTGATTCTCTTATGAAAACGACAATCAAGTGGAGACAAATGGCGATTCTTAGAAAATCTATTAATAACTGATTATTAAAATGATTTAAGAAAAACAAATATAAAATTATGATCTTAAAACGATGTTACCTCTGTATATAATAAAATTATATGGTAGAAAATTTTAAGATAAATAATTCTACACAAAACAAGAGAGGGAGAGAGAGTGAGGCGAATTAATTTAAATATTATAACGGTAAATACCATTTAGAATAATCCTGAGCCGGTCCCGCTGTTTGAGACTAACGGTTCTAAGACGAAGATGACGACCATTAAAAATAATTATCCATAATTCAAGAGCACTAATTATAACACTGATCAGCACTGATAAACACAAAATAAAAAAAACTTTTTTTAAACGCGAATGAGTAGTACACGGTGCGCGCGGCGAAAGCCAACTGAAAAGTCACTTCAAGGTCGCCTTCCCTTTCACCTCTCGAGAACTCAGAGAGGAGTAGAGGGGGCAAAAAGGCGCGCTTTTTTAGTCTGGTGTGACTGGTTGCACAGCACATAGCTTTCTCTTACATTCGCTAATTGAAAGCTGAGTTCTGTGCTTGTCTCATCAAATTTTTTGTGTTCGAGATATAAAATATACGTATAAACATAGTAAAATATTTATATTTTGTTACCATGGCAACCATTTCGCCTATCTTTCCTATGAAGTACATGACTAAAGTGTGCTTCAAAAGATTTCAACGGCAAAATGAGAATATACATTTTAAAGAACATCTAAAAAATAATTGATTATGAATTTTAATCAAAATTTTTAGAGCTAATTTTGAGAAAATCGATAAAAAATGAAAAAGTATATCAGTAAAGTAGCCTACTAGTACTTTTGTCCTTTAAAAGCTTATTTTGATGTCTTAGAAGGTGCCTAAATTAAGTATAAAATTTCAACCTCTTAGCTCTTTTCGATCTTGAGATATCTTCAGGCTGGTTAAAAAAAAAAAAACACTTTTTAGATTTTGTCCAGGGCACTGGTCAAAAGTCGTTAAAACCGTCTAAAATTGGTTTTAACCACAAAATTAATTTAAATTGTATTGGATACTAATCAATTTGAATAAATAGGGATGACAAAAAATCTGGTGTGACAAGCACAGAACAGAACTTTCAATTAGCGAATGTAAAAGAAAGATTCATAACTTTCAACTTTTAATTGAAACTATTGGCCCAAAATTCCTGTAAATAACCACTGGTCAAAATTGAATAAAAACCAGGACGGATAAAACCGGTTTTAATTCGAGGTTTTAACTACCCCGGTTTTAACCAAACTACCCTGGATATCTTGTTCACAGACACACTCAGACAAAAACCATTTTTTTAGACTCAGGGGACCTTAAAACGTGTAAATCCATCAAAATCTCGACATCGAATTTTTGACATGAATCCAAAACTTTCTCTATATAGGTAAGAGAAAGTAAAGATGTAGAAAATATATATTTTCTAAATTGATAAATTGCGGGTTAAAAGGATATTTTCAATTTTTTAAGGTACAAGGAGAAGGAACGAAGTAGGCCTAAACTTAATCGACATCCCGGTCGAGAATGGGAATTTACTTATTTATTATTCATTATTGAGTGAAGTGAAACAGATTTTTTTTTTAATTTATTAATTTATAATTTAACCGAAAAAAATATTAATTGATATGGATGTCAAGATAAGCTTTTATATTAATTGGCATTTTAGATGGATTAAAAATTAATTTGTTCACAAAAAAAAAAATAATAATAATTGCATTTACATTTCCGAATAAATAATTTTTTTATAAGCCCGTAATATCGTATATTTATTTACTTAGAATGATTAAACGAAATTTTTTACTTCTGTTATTCTAATTTAAATCTAATAACAAGTGATGTTATATATTACTTTCTCTTACCTATATTTTTGAGAATATTATAAATAAAATTTTTAAACAAAAAATTAAACCAACGGGTGAAAAAAATCTGGTGTCACTGGTCGCACAGCACATAACTTTCTCTTACCTTCGGTAATCAAAAGTTGTATTTTGTGCTTGTCACACCAGATTTTTTGTGTCGACATGTATTTAGTTTCCGACAGTACGGTACATTCGAATTTCAAGATGTAAAATTTATAAGTATGGTAAAATGCCCACGGGGCTTGGAGTAGTTGGTAGCTTTTTTTATAAAAAAAAAAGTATGGTAAAATATTTATATATTGTTACCATGGCAAACATTTTGCCCATCTTTTCTATGGAGTACAAGAGTTAGTGATCTTCAGAGGATTTCACTAGCAAAATGAGAATATACATTTTAAAGGAAATTAAAATCAACCCCAAAAAAATTATTAATTGAAAGGGGGGGGGGGGGGGGGGGGGGGGGGGGGGGGGGGGGGGGGGTTTTTTTAAAAAAAAAGAGCATCTAAAAAATAATGGATTTTTGAATTTAAAAAAAAAAATCGTTGGAGCGAATTTTGAGAAAATCGAAAAAAACTGAAAAAGTGCATCAGTAAAGTACTAGTACTCTTTGGTCGATTTTGTTCAAAAATTTCGTTATCTTCAGAGGATTTCAATGGCAAAATGAGAATATATATTTTAAAGGTCATCTAAAAAATAATGGATTTTTGAAGTCTTTGATTCGATGTCGAGATTTTGATGGATATACACGTTTTGAGGTCCCCTGAATGGAAAAAAAAGTGGTTTTCGCGACATGTTCTGTCGGTCTGTTTGTCTGTATCTGTGAACAAAATATCTTAAGAACGAAAAGAGCTAGAAAGTTGAAATTTTATATTAAGGTATATATATATATTTACGTAAGGTACACCCCTGGCACGTGACACGAAGCTTTTGAACAAAATAGGCCAAAGAGTACTAGTACTTTATTGATGTAATTTTTCAATTTTTTTTTTTTGGATTTTCTCAAAATTCGCTCCATTGATTTTGTTTAAAAATCCAAAAATCAATTGTTTTTTAGATCCTCTTTCATTTTGCCATTGAAATCTTCTGAAGACCACTTTACTCTTGTACTTCATAGGAAAGTTAGATGAAATGGTTGCTATAGTAACAATATATAATTTTCCCATACTTATAAATTTTGAATCTTGAAATTTACTGTCTTAAACTAAATATATGTCGACACAAAAAATCTGGTGCAACCAGTCATACCAGATTTTTTATAGTAGCCTAAAGTGAATTTATATATCTCTTAATTTGTTTTTTACCTAAAAATTTATTAAGTAGAGTAAGGTGGGGCAAAAGTCCGCAGTTTTTCTTTGGGAATTTTTTTGACCTTCCTATGAAAGATACAATAAAAATAGGAACATCCCCTGAAAGCCTGGTTAATTGGCTATCTTACATAATTTTTTTGGTTTCCAATTCGGTAGCATAAGAGTAGGAGAGGTATTTAAACAAAATTTTCATTTGCGGACTTTTGCCCCATCGAGGGGGTAAAAGTCCGCACTAGCGGAGCAAAAGTCCTTAGGTGCAAACAATTGCCCCTGCAGCGAACAAACTTTCGAACCAGGGTATAAAAAAGACTTAATAAGAAATACATTAGGTATAGGTATGTTTTATGTATTTATTTTATTTATTAGAAATACACAATAGGCCTTATAACAATTAGTCCCCAGTAAGATTGAAGTTCATAATCTGCATAAACATTTTGGGTCGTGGTCGTTTCCCTAGGCTCATTAATCCGATAAAATACTTGATAGGGGTATTAGAAACCCAGAAACTACTAGGTAGAGGTATTAGAAACTCGAATACCATTGGGTGACATTTGTTCCATTGGAGATCCATTGGGCCTTTTGCCCCGTCGAGGCCGCGGACTTTTGCCCCATTTAGCTATTTTCACCGAAGTGTTACAAAAATTTTATTGTTAACTGTAGAGAAAAAAGGTTTTAAAATATTTATTTAGGGTTATCAGCTTGCAATCAAAGACATTAGACAGTTAGAAAAGTGCATGCTGGTACATGTTGCAACCATGAGAATTTCCATAAATATTAGATGGAAGGTGACAAAAACATAAATTTGCTCATTGTTAACAATCGGCTTCAAACACGTTATTGAATTTCGAATCATCATCTGTTCTTGTTGTTAGCAACCTAACAAAGTTGTTTAGAACAACGCCAAGTCTTCCGGGGATTTTAAAATGAGGATTCGGACTTTGCCCCGTGCGGACTTTTGCCCCACCTTACTCTATATGAAAGTATTTTATTGTAGCATCATCGTGGGTAGATAAAAAAATATATTTTTATCTCATTTGTGAAGATTTATGCATTCACTTCAAGAACATGAAAGGACAATATATCAAATAAAGCCGTTGACATAGAAGACGTCTTTATAAATATTTTTATTAAAAAAAAAAGCCTATAGGATTTATTCCCTCCTAAATATAAATTAAATATTTAAAAGGTGTAATTTGCGTCTACTTGAAACGACGTTAAAGAGAGTCTGTTAAAATGTAATTTAGATATATTCTCTCTACTATTATTATACCAACATTCTGTATTTTACAACAAAGGTGACCATTATGAATGAGTAGATCAGGTATACAAATCTCACAACTCCATTCTAAAGATTTTCGGTAAATAACACGAGAATTAGGTTAAATACAATACGATAAATTTATAATAACTTTGCAAAGGGAATTCTTAAAGAGCCAAAGGAAAGCTTCTTTTTTTATGAAATAAAAAAAAAAGAGAGAAAGAAAGGTAAAAAAAAAGTTAACTTTAATAAACATCGAGCGCTACCCATAAAGGTAAATAGATAATTTATATTTCAATTTTAATTTTGCGGTTTTCTCATCTAATCTTGTTTAATTAGATTATAATTCACCTCACATAAAACTCTCTTTATTATGGTGGGGTTATTTTTCAAATTTATCACCATTTCAACTTAATTACTTCATTTCTGTGGGGTGTCTGTGGTTCGAGAATTTTAAAGGTGCATTAAGAATAAAAAAAATTAACTCTTGTTAAATGGGAGAATTTTTTTTTCCTTTATATTAGGAATGCTCCAAAAGAAATATCTTTTAAATTTATTATACTTGTAATCTTGACAGAATTAACAAATAGAGAGATATCAGTTTAAAAAATCTTATTTTTAAATGGTATTTAGGCCCTATATAAATACGGTACTATCCCTCATCTAGTAGCCGAGAGGTTAGGGTCCATTCAAGTATTACATAAGTAAAGTTTGGACTGTTAACTTACGAAAGGAGCTGGCCCAAAAGTGAGCCCATATATGTAAAAAAAACTCTCATTATTGAAACGTTTCGGTTTTATTGGAATTAAGTTATTCATCTTTAGTCGATTAAGAACTGAAGAAAAATATCGTACATTAATCTAAAGATATACAATAAATAATACATAAACATTTTACAGTATAATATGAGATAAAGAATTTTATATTCCATGTGCTGGTTCATGAAGGATTGTTTCAATAATTGGGGCTAGTAGTTTCAATAATTAGAGTTTTTTTAATATAGAAGCTCACTTTTAAGCTGACTGAAACTAGTGTTATTGACTGAGGATGGCATTGTTCCAATAAAGTCGAAACGTTTTAATAATTGGATAGTTTTATTATTTATACTGTCCTCCCTCTCGGTAAAATTTTCTAAAGTTTTATGAAAAATGTAATTTTTACGATTTTAAATTATTATAAGTTCGTTTGATTAACTCGAGAATCGAATTTGTGATCTTGGATAAAAGAAACAATAACCGAATATTGAGTTATTAAAATTCAATTTACAAATTAAACACTAGGTTATTTAAAAAAGAGAAAGTTGGACTAGATTATTTGTTTCATTAATTATAAAATTAACACTTGCTCAAGTCTATTCTCTAAAAACAGACGTTAAAATTTAAAATAAACAAATGGGTGTTAAAAAGTAATGTAAAAACAATCAGCGTTAAAAAATGCTATTCAAAATCACTTCCTTGAATCAAATAGCTATTCTGTAAACAAAAACTTTAAAAGCCAAAGTGTTAACATTTAGTAAATAGTGTTAAAAATTAATGTCATGTCTAGGGGGTCCTTTAATATTTTAATGTCGTGTTTAAAATAAAAATGGCGTCCTTAACCTAAAAAGTAGGGTTATGATTTTGATAGCTTTGAAATAAAATCAACATGTTAACGTCACTGTTAAAACTTTGTTTAGAGATCAGCATTTTTTTTTAACGCTGTTTTTACATTACTTTTTAACACCCATTTGTTGATTTTAAATTTTAACGTCTGTTTTTAGAGAATAGACCTGGCTATGTATTTCTACAATTTCTTGTTAACTTTAGAAGTGCTTACATTCTTCTTTTACAAGCAATTCTGATGATGACAAGAAATTGTAGAAATACGTATCAAATGTTAATTTTATAATTAATAAAATATTTGAAACAAATAACCTAGTATTTATTTTGTATTTTAATTTTAATTTAAAAAATGTTTCAACGAGAACCTACGGTCGAAAGTTTAAATCTTATTAGAATATCTCGTTATGAACTAGTAAAAAAATGTTAAGTGTTTGAATAAGTATTTTTCTAATAAATAAATAATTTTTTAAAAAAATTTTGATTTTATAATTAAAAATTTGATTGCGTTTACATCAATATCATGTCATTTTTCTTGTGTTTGAATAAAAATGTTTGCTTTTTTTCAATAATTTAGATAATCTCGTCGTGTTTGTGATATATATCCAATTCAATCATTTACAAAAAAAAATAAAAATAAAAAAAAAGAACAAAAAAAATGAAATAGACCAATTTGTGAATGAGTGAGTAAAAGTGATAACAAACGCTCTGGGGCAATGGCATATGTGTGATAACAGAGATGAAGAGATAATGTCGTGGGTGGGTCAATCTGGCGTTAGATATGGGGTGTCGGCATGTCACAACCTCAACAACCCCCGAGTACCAATGCAAAGTCCTCGTAGAATCGATTTGGCCTCAGTGTATGTCACTGAGAAGGACAAAGGTCCGTTGGAGGGGGGACGGGGTTGAGGGTTGGATTCCTAGCCAAGGGCTAATCGGCTTTGTTTGTCAACCACATGTCCGAATATAAAAAAAAAATAATTAAATGAAACTTAAAAAAAAAAATAGAGAATGGAGTAAATAAATAAATTAATGTAAGAAGCATTTATCTCAAAGTTTCTAAAGCATTTAATTAAATATATTTATGAATAAATATAAGATTTCTCAGAAATCTTTTGATGTCATTGTACTAATAAGAGCTTTTGTATGGAATTAAATTATTAAAGGTATTTTGGATAAACAACTTTAGATAATTACGATAAGAGAAATATGAAGATGAAATGAATAAAAGAGAAACATATATTTTAATTAAGCTTTCTATTATAATTAAATAATTTATAAATTTGAATAAGATATTAATATTCAATAAATACGGACTTGACTAGTCAAAGAGAGCCTATATTTAACATAAGTGTATGTCCTTTTTGTCGGTGGAAAATGGACACAGGGCTTGTGGAGGTAAAACCCGAATCTCATGTGACGTATTATTCACCTAAATCGCCACTAATTGCCACAAACACGGCCGCTCAGTAATTAATCCGATCTGATAGTCCGAAAGTATAAAATGCACTACTCACATTAGATACTATTTTATTTTTGTTATATTGGCTTATTTCCAACTTCACCATTCTTATGACAACATCACTAACAAGAGATAAATACGTATTTAAGAATGAAATTTTTTTTTATTTATTTAAAAATTTTATTTTTATTTATAAAGGAAAATATAAGATTTTTGGTTTTTTTAACTTTCCCCACTAAACCAAGGGTCGAGGGTTCGGATCCCAGGAAGTCCGATGATTTTATTTAATGCCTGAACCCCTATATATATATATATATATATATATATCCATAATAACGGTTATCGTATAAAGTCTTAAATGGCCTAAGTTGCCGAAAATACTGTGTGTATGTGTGTGTGAATGGGAAAAAATGTGAGCGTTTTTGTGAAAAAAAAAAAAAAAAACTTTCCCCATCAACCGTAGTTTGGGTAGGCAAAGTTGAAATTGACCTAAAACTGACAAAATGCATTTTGAGGTCCCCAGAGTCCATTTAAGTAGTTTTTGGAATGATGTCTGTGTGTGTGTATGTCTGTATTAATTTTTTCGTCAACGAAAACTCAAAAACTATCTATTCAATTGATTTGAAATTTTGCACACATAAACTAGAGGTAAAAGCCAAGAACGGAAAGGCTTTTGGTAAACATCGGACCATTAGGTACATGTTGGAGGGGGAAACCATATATATTTTTTTTCAATAATGTTAATAATTTTTTAAGATTTAATTAAAAAACCCATAAATAATAATAAATTTTTGAGAATCGTCAAATTGAAATATTATATCCCTGCTATTCCTGTTAGCTATACAATCAAGAATTGTTGTAAGATGAAAAATTGGTCGTCTCATCAAAATGAAGCTATTCATGGAAAATTAGCTTGATAGTAATAACTTGTAAAAATGGTCCTGGGATCCTTGGACTAATATATAATATTTGTATCTAAAATTATAAGTTGGTTAAAAAATTATTTAAATTTGAAAATTAAAAAGAGATCAAAATAAAAACAAACGCGGCGCGTTATTTCTTTGAATAGTATGCAAAAGTGTTCGACAATTTATTTTAGAAGGGATGATTTATACCCTCTCCCTGGGCATACGATTATATAATATATAAAAAATTGGATAATTTAAGTATTTTTTTTAAAGAAAATGCAAATATTAATTACCTTCAATATGATATTCATTAGGAGAGTGATGAGATGGCCAAGTTGATTACACATTCACACAAATAAATAACAACACAATAGAAGAGAAACTAAACACTTTTACGAGAGAAATATTCAACCGACTGACTCATGACTCGACTCGAAAGAAACTAAAAGATTTGTTCTCTATGTTCTCACAAATAAAAATTATTATAAGTGTTCTCTTTCTTTGTGCGTTCTATTTCACTGAGCGCCTGGAGAGTAGGCATCCTTAAGTGAAGAGAAGCAATGCCCGGCAGCGGAAGGAAGGCGGACCAGGAAAAAATGACAGATGGAAGGAGGCGCTTGGTTTGTTTTGAGGGAAGAGGCACAAAATCAGAAAGAAGGGTTTAATAAACCCCTCTCCGCCCCTCCTTGGTTGTGGACTGGGACTTTGAACACATTGATTATCAAAAGCCCCACATAAAAACATGACAAATAAAAATTATTATTATTTTTTTTTTTTTAGAGATTGTGTTCTGCAAACTAATAGTATTTTATTCGATATAGTCTATATTTATTTATTAGAGATAAAATGAAATAATTATTAAAATACTTGTTTCATTTACCAACCCATAAAACTCTCCCTCTATTAAATTAAATAGTTCTAATAGATATATATTTTTTGTATTTATTTAATTATTTTAGTTAATTTTGAGTTAAAATAAATTTTAAAAAACTTATTTTATTTATATACTCCTAAAATTCAGCCCCAAATTTTAAAGGATTAAATATTAAGAATTATCAATTTTAGTTGCATGATGTTTACTTGGCATGGAGTTAGTTGCAGGTGGAGATGCAATTTAGGAATAAATAAATAAAAATTTATTTTCAAGATTTTTTTATTTAATTCAATAAAAAATCCTGGAAATAAATTTTTATTTATATATTCCTAAATTGCATCTCCACCTGCAACTAACCCCATGCCAAGTAAACATCATGCAACTAAAATATTTCTTTGATGTTTGAATTATAATAATATTAGGATGTGGTGTATGTACAGTCAATGTGAAAAATTCGAAATAAAAGTCGATATTTTGTCGACGTTTCTAGTGCAAATCGCACTAATCATCAGGACAAAATTCATTTTAGTTCGTTGATAGTGAAGCAATGTCTTTATCAATCTATATTTTCTTGGAATTTCTCTTTACCGAAAATATAGATAGCCTATAGGCATTGCTACAGGGCTACGAACCTTTTAACATTTTAATTTTGTCCTGATGATGCGATCGGTGAAATATATAAACTTTTATTTTTTATTTTTCACCTTGGTTGCCCATACATCGTTAAATTAAAAATAAATCATTTTCAATTTTTATAACGTATTTAAAATAAAAAGTTAGTTTTAAAATTAAGCATCAGGCAGGTATTTTTTATCATGTACGGATCCAAAATCAGTTGAACTAAATTAAATATAAAATTTTAATATAATTTATAATTTACCAGTATAATAATAAAATATAAAATTTTATTAAAATAAATTAAACTCACTTTGCGAAAAGAAGATGAGGAGAAAGAATTGATTTGTTTAGACGGGCATGTTGATGAAATCTTAACCTGAAACAAATAGAGAAAATGCAATTTAGATAAAAAAAAAGAGAGAGCAAATAATGTCAGAAGATATAATTTTTTGTCCAATGTTAATTCGGATGCGATCCCTTCCATAATCTTGATTGATTAACAAAGGTTTCGTTTGCAATCCATTTAATCCCCATAACTCAACTTTATCCAAAGGATTAGCTTAAATTGAAACTGAAATTCATTTTTTTTAATCAATGAATTTCTAGAAATAAAAAAAAATATTAAACCTTAAACCACTAAAGCAAGTTTT
The DNA here is from genome assembly GCA_023213315.1 of Euborellia annulipes. Classification (NCBI taxonomy): domain Eukaryota; kingdom Metazoa; phylum Arthropoda; class Insecta; order Dermaptera; family Anisolabididae; genus Euborellia; species Euborellia annulipes. The sequence goes on along the minus strand of JAKCPI010025431.1, from coordinate 25,553 downwards.
CACCATATAAAAGAAATCACTTTTGATTTTTTGCACTGTTCTAACATAATAATTTAAGCCCTTGTGTAAAATTAATAATTACATTTTAATAATGTTGAGATTTTACAGAATGTTACTTAACTAAATAGCAACCGAAAATATAAATAATAAGAAGTGAAATTAATTATATCATGAAATTAAAAATACTCTCTCTAGAATAAAGCCGAAACGTATCTAAAATCTAGTTTTTCTTTAATATAGATGTCCCGAATACCACAACCAAAATGATGAGATGGCGAATAAAATATAGAGTATCAAAAATTTTCTTTTACTGGTAGGCCTATTTGTTCAAGTCTCACTCCACAAATATTTATAATATTAGTGAATAGTGAGACGGGATAAATCTGAAATAACCGGGTTCTATCTAAAAAAAAAATCTGGTGTGACTGTAACTCAGCAAACAACTTTCTCTTACCTTCGGTAATCGAAAGTTGTGTTCTGTGCTTGTCACACCAGATTTTTTGTGTCAATATAGTTATTTAGTTTCTGCCGATATATTCAAGATGTAAATTTTTTTTTTTTTTTTATTTATTTTATTTGCTCCGGTACTTCGAAAGTTGTGTTCTGTGCTTGTCAGATTGTTTTTGTGTCGAGATATATTTAGCTTCCGCCGGTGCCGGTATTTTAGAATTCAAGATGTAAAGCCCCCCTTATAGATCCTACCTCCTATACCAAACTCGCGGGTTCGGACCCACAGTCCGATGATTTTATTTACCATTTGGATACCAGATGGCTTAAATAAAACCTCAACACCAAATTGATTTATTAATTACAACGGTTATCGTCAAAGTCTTAAATGGTCTAAGTTGCCGAAAAGACTGTGTGAATGTGTGTGTGAGGTGAGTGGAATGAGAAAAAGTGGAATGTTTAAAAAAAAAAAAAAAATTTATAAACATGGGAAAATATTTATATTTTGTTACCATGGTAACCATTTCTCCCATCTCTCCCATCTTTCCTATGAAGTACAAGATTAAAGTGTGCATTTCAATGGCAAAATGAGAATATACATTTTAAATTTGGAGAAAATCGAAAAAAACTGAAAAACTATATCACTAAAGTACTAGTAATTTTTGGCCGATTTTGTTTAAAAGCTTATTTTCACGCCCTAGGGGGGTTTAATTTAAATATAAAATTTCAATCTCCTAGCTTAATTCCTTCATGCTTTAAATTGAACCCAGACAGACACACACACAGACCATGTCACGAAAATCATTTTTTTTTGATTCAGGGGACCAACCGTGTATATCCATCAAAATCTCGACATAGAATTTTTGACTTGATAAATAAATAAAAATAAAAAAAAAAAAAAAAAATTATTCAAATAAAATTGCGGAAATTATATTTAAAACAAAAAGTGTAAAAAAAAAAAATATTTTTATTTTAATATTCATTCATTTTAAAGGCTCTCCACTTCTCGGTTAACAAAAAAAAGGATGAAACAAAAAATTGTATAAATTAATATATGTTGGAATGAAAATTATGTGAAATGTAGAATTGGAAAATTGACTAAATTTAGTTTAGTATTTTTGGCCTCCCCTCTATCCATGAAAGATCTCTTTGCTATCCCCCTGAACTCCGATTGAACTCTCGACCTAGAGAAGATTAATAATATTATCTTTTTTTTATCATTTCTCTCTTTAAATATTTTATTAATGAAGCATGTTTTAATTATTGTTCATAAAAATTTTTTTATATTTTTTTATACCTAGTGACACGAGTTTAGTTTCACGAGTTCCACTTATCTTTTCGTTAATGTTCTTCGAATAACCCTTTGACTTTAGTTAACGCTGTGGTTGTCTCTTCAAAAACTTTTTAATTATTATTATTCTAGTTTACGTTTCATGTTCTAGCATCTTGTACATGATTATAATGTCTTTCTGTTTGCGAGAGGTCAACTAATAACGAATATTAGTGTTGGTTTATTAAAGCTACCGACATTGCAGTATATTTAAAAAAATCTGGTATGATTTAACGCAAAGCACACTACATTCTCTTATATTCGGTAATCGAAAGTTGTGTACTTTTCTGTCACACCAGATTTTTTTGTATCGAGATATATTTAGTTGCCCTTAGCAACTTAGTTCCAAACTCAACCATTTGAGTTTTAAAGATGGAGCTGAACTACGAATGTTTCCAATGGAGGAAATTCTATATCAGTAAAGTGTATTTCAAACACATTTTTGAAAAAAATTTATTAATATACTTTTTAAAGAGCATCTAAAAAATAGTTGATTTATGAATTTTAATCAAAATAGTTCCGGTGAATTTTGAGAAATTCGAAAAAAACTAAAAAAGTAAGGTAAGTAGCAGCAGTAAAGTATACTTCAAATCATTTTCACGTAAAAACTTACTGATATACTTTTTAAAGAGCATCTAAAAAATAGTTGAATAATGAATTTTAATCAAAATAGTTCCAGTGAATTTTGAGAAATTCGAAAAAAATTGAAAAAGTTATTCAGTAAAGTACTTATACTTTTAGGCCGATTTTGTTCAAAAGTTTATTTCAACTGTCCGGGAGGGTGCCTAACTTAAATATAAAATTTTAACTTTGTAGCTCAAGTTTTTCATGATACAAATATAGGTAAGAGAAAGTAAAAATTAAGAGTTGTGCTTATTTAGTGAATTATGCTAAATAAAATATTTCTCCTTTCTATTTGATATTGATGAAGTAATAAAACAAACAGAAATTCGAACCCTAAGTGCATTGAGTTGTTTAGTGTTGTTGTCGTTGTTCGATGTCCAAGTTCTTTATTTAAAAAGCAATATTGCAATTGATCGAGCGTTACAGAGCGTGGCTCGAAGCCATTTTGATAGTAGCCATTTATATTAATGGTTCATATGGAGCATTGTGACACTGACACACGTAGCTACAAAGCAGTTAATTAAACTTGAGGGGTGTCGTGGCCAGGGCAAAACCCTCTCCCTTTTTGGGATGAATAGAGCAAAATATCCATCTCTAATCTCCATAGACAAATAAGCCTAGTGTGTGTTGTTATAGATAACCAGGAAAATTATACTCCTATCTGTCTGACTGCTGGTGTTTAGGGCATTTTCAAACTTTAAAATATAGACGTTAATTAAAATTACATTCCCAGAGATTTTTTTTTTTTTTTATTTCTAATTAAAATTCTCCTTTTTAGTTTATTATTATTTAGTTGATGGAAAATGAGAGATGAAATGACGGAAAACGAATCCATGCAATGACGTCAAATGGGATTATGGGCTTATGAACTTAAATAATAAACGTAATTATTCCAATTATACATTTCTTTTGGTTTGTTTTATATGAAAGTAAAAAGAGAAACAGATGCCTTTATTAAAAAAAATTAGATAAAATGATAATTTCCAATGATATAATAATAAATAAATTTCTAAAATATGTGTATTAATAAAAATCTAGTGTGACTGGTCGCACAGCACACAACTTTCTCTTACCCTTCGGTAATCGAAAGTTGTGTTCTGTGCTTACCACGCCAGATTTTTTCTGTCGAGATATATTTAGTTTCCGCCAATATATTAGAATTCAAGATGCCAAATTTATAAACATGGGAAAATATTTATATTTAGCTACCATGGCAACCATTTCTCGTATCTTTCCTACTTTACAAGAGTAAAGTGGTCCCGGGCTTGGCGAAGTTGGTAGCACGCCTGCCTTGTATACCAAGGGTCGGGGGTTCGGATCCCAAGAGCTAAATGAGAATATACTTTTTAAAGAGTATCTAAAAAAAATAATTTATTTATGAATTTTAATCAAAATCGTTAGAGCAAATTTTTGGAAAATCAAAAAAAAAAAAAAAAAAAAAAAACTGAAAAAGTACATCAGTAAAGTAGTAGAAATTTTTGGCCGATTTGGATTTAAAAAAACATAATTTAGAAGTAGCCTATATGTGAAAGTGCAAGCCTCTCACCTGGCTACTCCCCCTCCCCCTCAAATTCTCTAAAAAATTAATATAATAAAAATATTTACAAAGAAATATGGTGTTAAACTTTGTACCGAAAAACAGTCTGGATATTCGTTTGATATTCTAACTAGGTATCTAGAAATTTCAAAAAATCAGATTTTATTTTCGCTATCTGTTGCAAACTATATATTATATATTATCTATGGACGCTAATAAAACATTCCAGTGCACACCATCAACGATATTTGTACATGAAAATTATTAAAATATAGTACAAGTGCGAACTACATAAATTATTGCGGTAAAACATTACGCTTGCTTGATGATGACCAAATTTCAACATCTCAAATCAAATTTCAACGTCCCCCTGGGACGTGACACGAAGCTTTTGAACAAAAACGGTCAAAGAGTACTAGTACTTTACTGATGTACTTTTTCAGTTTTTTTTTCGAATTTCTCAAAACCCCACGACGATTTTAATTAAAATTCAAAAATCAATTATTTTTTAGATGCTCTTTCAAATGTATATTCTCATTTTGCCTTTGAAATCTTTTGAAGCACACTTTACTCTTGAACTTCATAGGAAAGATAGGAGAAATGATAACGAAATATATATATTTTCCCATGTTTATAAATTTTGTCTTGAATTCTAATCTATCGGCGGAAACTAAATATATTTCGACACAAAAAAAAAATGGTGTGACAAGCACAGAACACAACTTTCGATTATCGAAGTTAAGAGAAAATTGTGTGCTGTGCGACCAGTCATACCAGATTTTTTAATTTTCTATTAGAAGATATATAATTTTGATTTGTGAAAGAAAACGATAACTTCTCTTTAAGAAAATCTTATCTTTCAATAACTCTTAATTAAATTAGCCTATATTGTGTAAAGAGAATGCCTTTATCAAAATATATTTGAAATTATTGACGTTAAATATTTTTGGCCTTTTTTTAATACTAACTCAAATAAAACAATTGAAATGTTTTTACTTTATTAAATTATACATTTTACTATGATTGTTCAAATTCCACAATTATTTTAGATTATTAGTTTTAAAAAAAAATTCAATAAAAAAAAGAGGCTTAAACATTGCAACATTCCCTACTTTAATTTTTTTTTACTTTTTTAATTTCAGACCCCAATAATTTCGATAAAATGAACAAAATTGAAATATTTATACCAGCTGTTTTTTCAACTATTTTTAAATTGAACATTTATCCCCGACTGAATGATCGGTCAGTTAATCTAACAGAAAGGCTCAATCCATGTGTATCTGTAATCTCTGTATCACTTTTAAATGTTTCATTGGGCCGAATAGAATTCGATTTCATTTCATTCGAAATGTTGAAAAATTCAAATACCCGCGAGCTTAAAAGAAAATATAAATATTCTATAAATATTAATCACCATTCGTTCCAATTTCAATATTAATTGTTTCATATTCATTCAAAGCGGGGCGAAAATTAATTTTCTGGTAACAAAACGCCTTCTAAAATGGATGGATCGACCGTAAATAAAAATGATCAAACAAAGGTGAGGAGGGTTAAAGGGAAAATTAATTAAATAAAATAGAGAAAGTTGTGACTAAAGAGTTTATTTTGGAAGGAGTTGAACTGATAATTTTTTTTTAATGTTCGATTTTAGTTTGAAATATTAAGTGTTAGTAGAAATTAAAATGGGAAAACTTTAATTAAATCTATTTAACTAGATTAAAATTATTTCACTATATACTGGGGACAGGATCGCGAACATCTTGATTTTTAAATTTATTGTTTTTTTTTGTTGTTGTTGTATTTCTTTAATAGAAGATAGGTCAATGTTTGTATGTTTGTAGAGATTTATTGATTTAATCCGCAATTTGTTCATTCAAATTCGAGCTGAATTTTTATAAAGTCTTACTTTTATTCGGCATCTTTGGACATTAAACCACCCCTTTGGTATTAATAATAGCTTATTTTTAAAATATGACATATTTTACATGCCACTTATTTACGTGTGTTTTATTTTTTACTTTATATCTAAATGAATCTACAAACTACCACCTGATCCTCAGGGAGCAGGCGGAATTTCTTTTTAAAATAATTAATAAAACAATTCCGTTGAGATGATATTATTTTTGTGATTATAGAAATCAAATTAAAAATTTTGATATGATTAAAATTAAAAGGCCGAAGATATGGTGAAATCATAGTGTTAAAATTTACTGACAGCAAATATCGATTCTTGGAAATTAAAATTCAAAAAACTTTTTTTTGAGATAGCTCAATTTTAATTAGACTGTTTTGTAAAGCTCAATAAGCTGAAGATTTCTGTATATACCCTAGTATAACTAGGTAACTAATATAACTAATAAGATTTAAACTTTCGACCGTTGGTTCTCGTTGAAACATTTTGTAAATTAAAATTAAATATTCAAATTAAACACTAGGTTATTTGTTTCAAAGGTTTTATTAATTAAAAAATTAACACTTCATACGTATTTTGACAATTCCTTGTCATCATCAGAATGTAATCCCTTCTGATGATGACAAGGAATTGTCGAAATACGAATCAAGTGTTAATTTTTTAATTAATAAAACCTTTGAAACAAATAACCTAGTGTTGAAATTGTATATTTAATTTTAATTTAATATAACTAACTCATTTTTGCTATTTTGTCCTTTATGACCTTTTAATTTCCAAGTATCGATATTTAACCTGGACAAAATTATTTTTCTTTTAATTATTATCCTGTGAATTTTATCCTCTACTTCTTATTTATAAGTTAATTAATGGAGCTTCTTAGGTCATGCTTAAGGACACCCTGTTCACTTCCCTCTCCCCACCTTTCTATGTTTCAAATATTATTACATGTTATAGAGTAATCAACAAGAGAATAACTTTTTGTCAACTCTTAATAAAATAATTATAATTTATAATAATACTTGTGTTTAGTAGTGGCAGGTAGATAATAAAGTTGCCCTTACAATTAGACTGTCTTAATATAGGCCTAATTAAATCATTTTATTTATCGATATTAAATAAATAAATAATAAAAGATGTAGAATACATCAGAATTGATGAAAATCTCTCCTGTTTGAATTAATTTTTTTTTTCTCTTTTTAATTATTTTTATTTTTCGGTAATATTATTTTAATTAAAAATAATCATAAATGTTTTTTTTTTTTTTTGAGACATGATTCGGTCATTGCACAAAATAATTTTTTATTTTCTCTTTTATTTATTTATTTTTTATTAGCAAAAGCGAAGGTCTTTTCCCAAACAGACTCTAGTAATTAAACATAATGTCAAGTTGAAAAGAGAGAGAGAGAGGGGTTGGATGAAGAGCTGGACCCAATCGACACAACTCAAAGCTAATCAAAAGCAACAGACTCGAGGGAATAAATGACTAAAGAGGCTCAAAGTAAATGGGTACCATGCTGGAATTTGTGGGCGAGAATTACCGAGTGGAAGGGTCTAGCTAATTGAAAAATTTCCTCCTCGTATGAACCGAAGCGAGCTTGCTTTTCCTCTGCAATTTATTAACGTATATTTGTTATATATGGACGATGTGGAGAGATATAATTAATGGTATGAAAAATAGTTTTAAAATAAGAGATTTGATTAGATAAATAGTCTATTTAGAAAAATATTAATTTAAGAGAAATTTTACTAATTTTTGGATAAATAATTTTTTAAATTAAACATTTTTTTTTTGTTAGTAACTAATTTTAAAGATAGGCCCTATTCATTGTAATGAAAAAATCGAAGAAAATTTAATTCAATATTTTCTAATTAAGGTGCACGTCTCGAAAAACCGTTAGAAGACGATTCATTTACTCTAGGCGGCAAGAGATGGCGTTAGTTTTTCCCATAGGAATACAAGGGATTTATTCCATTTCATTTGAAAGATTTCAGCTAATTAATTAAAGGCAAAAATTAATTATTTTTTAACACAATGATTACTAATTTAATTATCTAAAAGATATAGAGCGAATTTTAAAAAAATATCTTTTATTTATTGCGATTAATCTAAAAAAAAATTTTATTTTTCTAAAATCAAAAAAAAGGCTTCTATAAGTTGTAGATATTTTAAATAAATAGCTTTAATTTAAAAAAAAAATTTGAGGTCGATAGCTTCAAAATTGTGGCCGCTGGAATCTCCCAAAATTAGCACCCCGAGACGCGCAACCTTAAAAAAATAATTAAACTAAAATATCTTTAAACTTAGGGGTGGTTCTGAATAATTTTTAGAGTAAAAATTAAATGTAAAATTAAATCGACAACTTTATATGCCAGGTATCCAGATTCTTTTGTAAATACAGTAACAGGCCATTTAATAATTGTCTTGAAGATATTTGAAAATAAATCTATTCAAATGTGTTTTATTTGCGCATTTCAAATGAACTGGCTTAGCTTATAAGCTCTAAATAAAACCTCCAAAAGTTATTTTTTAATGAATTAGATTTATAAAATGGCTTAAATATATATTGAAATTCCTGAGTTTTAGAATAGTTTTAAAATTATTAACAAACAACTCATCAAAATGAGTTAACAATGTTAAAAGGGGACAAAGAGAAGAATCAGCCCTTTGTTCACTTAATTAACATGACGTGAAATACAGGAGACATCTATGTAAATATATTTTTTTCGAGGATTATTTTATATAAAGTATTGAGCTTTGTAAAACAAAATAATTTTATTTTTTTTAAATAAATTATTAAAATAATAGAGATGACAGGCTTTTTGTTAATTGAATGATCTGCAAGTCTACTATTGATTTAAATAATTTTTTATTGAGATATGTTTTAATTAAATATTAAATAGTAGTACTTGTATCTACATAATATTCCGTATGTTTGTCTGCCACGCTCTTTTTGGGCAACTTCTTATTTGAATTTCGAAACCAAATTTTATAGACTTAAAGAGGAACTTCTAGGAATTTCAGGAATATTATTTTCGACCCGAAATCTCTATAACTTTTTGAATTATTATTCGTTCAAGTTACGATTTCTCCCATAGAAAATATTTTAAGATATTTGAAATGAAAGGAAATTTATGTATTCTTTGCAATAAGAAGACCTTTAAACAAGGGCGGTTCCAGAGGTGTTTCTCGGGGAGGGGAGGGGGGGTAATCTGGTGTGACTCGTCGCACAGCACACTATTTTTTCTTAATTTCAGTAATTTAAAGGCGCATTCTGTACTTGTTTGTCAGAATATAAGTACAAATCAAATTTTTAAGTACTGTGTATTAATTTTTAAAATTTTACATTAAAAATAAATTTTTTTTGTGAAAAAAAGGTAATTTTTTTCAAATCTCGGGGGGGGGGTCATTACCCCTTTTACCCCCCCCCCCTTGTATCCGCCCTTGCCACTAAACCAAGAGTCAAGGGTTCGCATCCAGTCTCATGCGACAAAAATGTATTTCAATTGGATTGGCTACTAATCATATAGAAATAAATAGAGACGGTGGCCTTCGTGCCGAAAAAGGCCCTAAATGAAATTAAAAAAAAAAAAAAATTATTCTTTGCAAATGTCCGTGTAGTGATATTAGAAATGAGAAGACATTTACGTATTCTTTGCATTGCCAGTGAATGATAATGAAAAGCTCTTATATTCACATGTAAAAATATTTCAATTTAATAATAATTAATAATATTAAATCTTATTACAGTATTTATATTCGGCTAGTACCTAAAAAACTTTAGAAAAAAATAAATAATTCAATTCAAAAGTCTTTTATTTATAGTGTAATATTTTAAAGAGACTTTTTCTTTCCAATTCTCATTTTTATAGAATATTCAGCTTAATATTTCTCTTATTTATTTACTTAGGAGATCTATTTCATTTTTAATTTAAAAAAAAGCCACATTATCCCTATTAGAGGGTCGTTTTTTTTATCTTCTCCTTGCAAAAGGCCATTTGTACTTTGTTTTGGATCATTCATTTTTCAATAGATCTCAGCTAATCTATTGGCCTGGGCAACTGTCTTCAGGGAAAAGAGAAAAAGAGCCCTAGGCTGGTCAATTTATGCGCTTAGGGCCTTATTTATTACGAGGCGCCAGCTCATTTTTAGTTCCAGGCACTTTTTATCACTTTGCACTCATTGGCAAATAATTTACCTCACGTTAAGGGATATATTTTTTATCTCTTCTTACGTCTTGGACTCTCGTGAGAAATCTTCTTGAGTGTCAGGTGTGAAACAGAGAGGGAGTCTGGATTCAAATCAACAACTCAAGGGAAAATTAACTCTCTGGTGATCTCAAAAGAATAATAATAAAAGAAAAAAAGAATCGTTAATCCTAATATTTTATATTATAGTCATACTATGCAAACATTATTATTAATATTATACAGCAATAAATTTCTTAAATCTTGACATTATTTTCTTTTCTAATTTGTTAAATATGTTAAAGTTATAATTCTGAAAAAATGATAAGAAATTATTATCATTCTAGAATTTTGTTTATCTAGATATCCAAAAAATTTTTATCATCTCTAGATAAATTAAATTGATATTAATAATATGTGACCGTCCATATGAAAAGGAACCAAATCTTCACTGGGTTAAATTTTCAGGAGAGCCGATTTACTAAAAAAGTTCAAAAAAAAATCAATTTTTTTTATTAATTACTGATTCCGATTCTCAAGTTCTTCATCTTATATGATGAAATATTCGATTCATCAGAATCGATGTATTTTATATCAAAAAATTGAATAAACAAGCAGTCCCGTAGCGGGCTTAATTCGCGCCCTGGGCACAATACCGTTTTAGCGCCCCCCCCCCCCATTCGAAAACCATATAATATTATATGTAAAATATACAAAATTATTATATTTCACTGGCACTAAATTTAAAATATATTTTCCAGAAATCAATTATAATAAAAATAAAAATTATCCATTTTGCAATCAATTTGGCGCCCTTTGTGAGTAGCGCCCGCCCGGGGCATGATGCCCCCCCCCTCGCTACGCCACTGGCTGAAGTTGGTTTATTTGAGATAGAAAAACGGTAAATTTCCAGCAATTTTTTATTAGTATATAAAACAATATAATATAATGCCTTGTAAACTATTTTCTCTTTCTCAAATGTTAAAACCAATATTTCCTAGTTAAATATTTATTCTGGGCCAAATTACCTTAAAACTTATTTTTATTTTAGAAAATATGCTATATAGCGAGCGCTACGAATTTCGTTTTTCAGTATTATTGTATAATAGTAAAATCTGTGGAATAATAACTTTGAAATCTTGTATTTAATTTAGAAAACAAAATGTTTTTGACGATAACAAATGTATTTATTAATATAATCAATCAATGGAATGGATATTTTTTATTATTATATAGATATTTTTCATAAGTTTTAATTTTTTTTTTTAATAAATTTATTTGTATAAAAAATATAAAACATATGTCTTTGTAACAAGAGTGAACAGGAGAATAGAATAGTAGAGTGTGTTGGGGCCAAAAAAAAATAAACTCCTCTCTGTTTTTGATTTCGGGTATATTATTCATTGGTAATTTATCATATAAATTATATATTGTGTATAGAAAGGAAATCTTTATAATTGAATAAAATATCTGATTTGTGCTGCACTCTTGTGGAAACTTTAAAAATTATACTTATAATTCTAAAAATCTCCACAGGGTCGCAGCACTAATCAGCCTGAAAAAGATATTCTCTTAATTTATATGATATAAATTACCAAAGAATATACCCGGAGATCAAAAACAGAGAGGAGGTTATTTTTTTTTTGCGCCTGTTTTGTCACGCCCTCGTTACGGCCCTGTAAACAAGACAAAAGTGAGATAAAAAGAAAAGGGACCATACAAACTTTAAACTCATTTTTCTCAAAACTAGGATTTTCATAACTAAAATTTTAAAAATTCCAAACAAACAAATGATAAAAAAAAATTCTAAAAATACGGGCTTACTTAGCAGGATGTGTTCTGTACAAGCACAAAACACAATTTTGACCCCGATGAAGATATGGTACCTTTTCATGTGGACGGTCACATATACTGTATTTCATTAGAGGTCCATGAGACACTTCTGATCCCCCTTCGGGTAATGACGGGTCGAGGCTCTCTACTTAAAGAAGCACTCACTGTTCTAGAAGACAGGCGTTCGCTTTCTACAAAAATTTATTTCAATTGAATTGACTTCCAATCCATTAAAATAAATATCAACTGAGTCAAAATAGTCTCATATATCAACATTAAATAAAAAATATTAAAAAATAAAATAAATAGGGTAGAAAGCGTATGTTCAGTCCATTCAAAAAAACAAAATAGATATTAAAAAAAAGAAAATATAGAGAAAAAAATTTTGAACGCCACTCCCCTTTTACTTCAATAAATATGCAATTCGCCTGTGTTTGTTCACACATGCGATAAATATTAAGTAAAACATTTTTAAAATACCCAGAAAAACCTATTTATATTATTTAATGAATCTTCTTTTCTTTCTCAAACTTAATGTAATCACTTAAAGAACAACTCTTTTCCCTTCTCTGTGTAATGATAAACTTGAGAAGAGAAATTTTCTTGAAAACAAGGACTTGAGAGAAAGAGAAATGCACCTAAAAGACAAGAATCCCCTTTCACCTTGTCAGAGTTTATTTATTTTATTTATTGTTTTTTTTTACTTATCTTTTATTTTTTCTCCAGATCAAATACTCTGTTACCCTTTAAAACCATTAATAAAAAAATATTTTTTCTTTCAAAATACTAATATTTTTTTTATTATTATTTTTTTTAAGGTGCGCATCTCGGGGTGCTAATTTTGGGAGATTCCAGCGACCACAATTTTGAAGCTATCGACCTCAAATTTTTTTTAAATTAAAGCTATTTAAAATATCTACAACTTATAGAAGCCCTTTTTTTGATTTTCGAAAAAATAAATTTTGTTTTTTAGATTAATCGCATTAAATAAAATATATTTTTAAAAAATCAGCTCTATATCTTATAGATAATTAAATTAGTAATCATTGTGTTAAAAAATAATTAATTTTCTATTCTTAATTAATTAGCTGGGAACTTTAAAATGAATTGGAATAAATCCCTTGTATTCCTATGGGAAAAACTAACGCCATCTCTTGCCGCCTAGAGTAACTAAGTAGTGAATCGTCTTCTAACGGCTTTTTGAGACGCGCACCTTGAATATCTTCTTTGTTTTGGGGTCTATACTTTTGATTGTAAAAATGAATAGACCTATTAGGGCTATCATTAATTGCTTTTTTGAACTTGAAAGCCATAGCGGTAAATTTGTGCATTAGTGGGGCGATAAAAAATATTGATATTTCAATGCAAAAATCTTGTTCGAAGTTTCCAATCGGCTGCTTGCTAGTGCGCGCCTAGCCTAAATAATCAATATTATTAATAATATAAAATTATTACTTTTTAAAAGAATAATATTCTTTGAAGTTTTATCTTTAACGGAAAATGGGGTTAATTTTTATTTTATTTTCACCGAGTTAGTTATAAACTTACCCTAAGTAATAATTTCTTGTTTCATTTTAACTAAGTTTTTCAAGAGAGAAACTTTTAATCAACTCAATATATATATTTTCGAATTATTTTTTAACTTTGGTCGTTTTTAGGTGAAAATCACCTTAACAAAGAAAAAAAAGAGCTTGTATTGAAAAGCTTTTATAAAAAAAAAATTTTTAAACAAAAATTTTAATTAACTTAAAAAATAAGTTGAGTGGTTTGTCTCGTAATAAGGGCCATTTCTGAATTTTTTTTTTCAAAAACGCGTTATACGAGTAAAAAATTATTCTAGATATTTTTTAAATATTTTTTTGACGTTGATAACTGTTTTGTTCATAAAATTTAACAGATTTTCAGCAGTGAATGATTTTTGTAAATTTAAAGAGCTATAGAATATCGGAAATATGTTGTTTTTTTTTCATTCAGGGATGGTAAAAATTGTATTAGGAGTGTCCAAAGTTAAATAAAAAAAAAAAAAAAAAAAAAAAACTGGAAACTTTCTATTTTTCTAGAATTTTATGTATTTTGCACCAGTAAATCACCTCCGATAGGGCTGTAACTAACTGCAAATTTTTAAGGGATAAGGCTTTAAAAAACTAGATAATTCTAAATAATAGCTCTAAATTTAGAGTTGATTTTCAATTAAAATTTAATTTTCTCTAAAACTAGAGCTATTTGATGGCATATATAAACTGATGGCATTTTTGAAAAAAAACAACAACCCATATTCCCAGATAATAGCTCAAACTAGGACTGATGGGGAAAAACTTATGGCATTTTTGGAATCAGGGTTGGTTACTCAAATAACCACAAATAGTTCAAAATTTCAACGCACCAAAAAAAAGTTGTTTTTTTTTTTTGTTGGACAGTGTAATCAAAACTATAGGGCTACTGCGGTGTAAAAAAATTGAGCAACCAATAAAAACTTTATTAAATAGCAAATTATTTTAAAAATTTTTACAAATAGCCATTTGTTCTATTAACTCTTAAACATATATTATTCAAGTTTCGAGCTGCTGCTCGGTGTTATTTTTTATATAAAATTGGAAAAAAATGAAAAAGTACGTCAGTAAAGTACTAGTACCCGAGGTTTCCCAAACGCGAATTCAATTGTACTTTGTGTGATATCTACTGCGAATAGTAAATATTTAAAATTGGAAAGAAGTGTTTAAAGAGAATTTCGAGAAAATTGGAAAAAAAATTAAAAAAGGGCATCAGTAAAGTACCCGAGGTTTTCAAAAGACGACATTGAACGGAATTTGTTTTGTATACCGGAAATAGTAAATATTTAAAATTTCAAAGAAATCTTTAAAGAGAATTTCGAGAAAATTGAAAAAACTAAAAAAGTACACCAGTAAAGTACTAGTATCCGAATTTTTCCAAAGATGAGACCTAGCGTAATTTCATACTACAATATATAGGCCTATTTAAAATTTGAAAAAAATCTTTAGAGCCGTTTTCGAGAACTGATGTGTTTACAAATAAAAATATAAACATACATTGCTCGTTTAATTTAAAATCATTGTGTGGTTTTATGAAATCACAGTGCAAGTGAAACTTTTTTTTCGGATCGTATCTGTACCCCGGCTTGTAACGCGACATGCTGATAGAAGGGCGAAAAAATTTTAGACGATCTAATAATAAAGCTTCACTTTAATAAAGTTTTTATTGGTGGCTTGATTTTTTTGCACCTCCAAATTATACAAAAATTTTTTTACACTGTCTTTTTATTTTAATTAATTTGAAAATATTTTTTTATAATGAAATTTAATTGAACATCCATTCAATAGATAATAATAATTCAGATACATTTATAGTCTAAACTCATTAAATTTGATCGGAAAGGGATAATTGATCGTTTTAAGTTCCGCCTTCAAGTCTGTAATTAGACACTACGTTTTCGATTGGGGGTTTTGTTTGTGTTTTGGTTGAATCATTCATTCCGAACGCGATTTATGCATTAGCTCTAGCTATATATACTAGTAAAACATATGTAATTTTCCGTCTCTCAATCATACATACAATCTGCCCCCTATGTCCCGATTTTTTTTTTTTTTTGTACTTTCCAATTCAATTTTCATTATAGGTCATAAATTGATTTCATTCAATTATGCATTAGTCGATAATGAAATGCCTGTGAGATAATCTGTTATTGTAAATTTGATTTAATAACTCAATTTTATTCTGAAATTTAAAGTTCATTAATAAAATCCAATTAAAAAGAAACAAGTTTATTTGATTTAAAAAAATTCTTTTTTTACTTTCTCTTATCTATATGTATATTAACATATACATATACCGGTATATATATACATAGAGAAAGTATTGGATTCATGTCATAAATTCGATGTCGAGATTTTGAAGGATATACACGTTTTGAGGTCCCCTGAATCCAAAAGAGTGGTTTTCGCGGCATGATCTGTGTGTGGGTGTGTTCAACTTAAAGCATGAAGGAATGAGGTGTTGAAATTTTATATTGAGGTTAGCCAACCCCCTGGCACGAGACACGAAGCTTTTGAACAAAATCGGCCAAAAAGTACTAGTACTTTACTGATGCAATTTTTCAGTTTTTTTTTATTTTCTCAAAATTCGCTCCAACCATTTTGAATAAAATTCAAAAATCCATTATTTTTTAGATGCCCTTTAAAATGTATATTCTCATTTTGCCATTGATATCCTCTGAAGACCACTTTACTCTTGTACTCCATAGAAAAGATAGAAGAAATAATTGCTATGGGAACAAAATATAAACTGACGGGAATAAAATATATGTCAACACAAAAAATCAAGTGTCACAAGCAAAGAACACACCTATCAGTGTTTGGCATTTAACAAATAGAGGAGTATATATTAGATTTTGTTTGATTGCTGAAAGGTAGGCAACCGTATTGGCCAACTGACTAATGACTTTTTTGATCACTTTTCCCAGAATTTACTAGAGTTGAATCTTATGCGACCTTTTTTACATTTCTAAGAAAGCATGAATGGTCCTCTCTTCAATTCAAAAGCGGTGATTTTTTAAATAAATTTTTTCATCAAAAATCATCAATATATAGGGATTTTTGGAATCCACCGTTTATTGAAATAGGCCTATTAAAATTGTTTGGAGTTTGGTTTTGAAAGAGCAGTAACAGGCAGATGTTTGTCAACAAAAAGGCCAAGCAGCGAGAATGAAATATTAAAAAACAAGGCGAAACGTCTGCAGAAAAACACCAATAAAATAATTTTTCTCCATATATACATTTAAATTATAAAGTCTTTAATTACCAGAATAGTCAAAAAAAGTCTATTAATAAATTAAAAAAGTAAAAAAAAAAAATGGTCCGGTTATCGTGTGGTCACATCAGAAATTGTTTTCTAATTATTTCATTAACTTATATGAACGATATTATTCATCCATTAAAGAGACATTCATTCATATTTTAAAAGCAAAGCGACCTACTCTCTGGTGATCTTTATCAAATTTTGATCCCCCAAGGGGATGATTTATGAGCTATTTAATTTCGAAATAAATCTCCCCAATATGCATTTCCTGTGCCAAAACGGCCATTGTTAAATCAAGGCAATGTCATAAGGGGTTGCCAAGAAAATTATTCGCCACCCGCCCCCTCATTTTACCCTTTTAACGGTTGTCCAATGAGCACGAAAAGATAGTCTGTTGTAATTCAGAGATGACCCTAAAAGCAGAGAGAGCGATGTATTCCATGCGTTGGACTTTAAAAATAAAACTGAACTACGGCAATTACTTAAGAAGAAAATAAAGGAGGGAAAACGACGAAAACGATTAAAAATTATTTTATAATAATTGTTATTTTTATGTGATTAAATAATAAGAAAGTAGCAATAATGTTTGGGGATCTAGACTAATAAAATTCAATCCTTTTCAAAGATAATTTTTTTTTTTCAAATATTTATTTTTGGAAGATTTAATTTAAGATTTAAAAGTAGACTTGGAGACTCGTTTTTTTTTAATCTAGCAAAAGGACGTGGGACCTACGATTGTCATTCGCAAATAAATTTCATCAAAAATTGACATATATTTTCTCTAAGACGTGACTGAACGCCTGAACTCGCGGCAACCAACATAACAACTCAGCATTTAGTTAATAGTCTAATTTAGGCGTTGTTGTTGATTGGTGCTACTATCTGGTGGAAGTCAAAACACTTAACTTATGTCATCTAGCATAATTGCTTTGCTTTTAGTTAATCACCCATCTTAGAAGTTCTTGCTAATGCTTCCACCTGGCGGAATTAAAGTCAAAACACTTAACATATACCATCAAGCATGTTATATTATTTATTATTTAATTATACTAAGAGATTGTTTTCTAGATTTTTTAACTGCCATCCAAAGGGGAAAGTCAATATGTCCGAAAAACTGTTTTTGACAAATCAAGGGCAAATGTTAAAAGTTACAAAGCTTATTATGTAAGTAAATAATTTTTGAAAATAATTATATCAATATTTTCTAATTAAAAAAAAAAAAATTTGCTCTTATTTAACTTACACAATATCATCCAATTCTTGAAGTTTACTATTAAATTTGCAGATTGTACATGCCCAGTTTTTATAATATTTTGAACCAATTGTTTTTGAGAAATTTTATTTGACGACGACTGATGGCAATACACAGTTTCGGTCAATCAATGTGACCATCATCATTTTTATATATTCTAGGCCTGATGATGGTCACATTGAATTACCGAAACTTTGTATTGCCATCAGTCGTCGTCAAATAAAATTTCTGAAAAATAATTGGTTCAAATTATTATAGATAGAAGCGGTGAGCCTTAGCATGCTTTCAAATTATTATAAAAACTGCATGTACAACTTGCAAATTTCATAGTAAATCATTCAAGAATTGGTTGATCATTTTATTTTATTTTTTTATTTGTTTGTCTTTTTCGTCATCTGAGATATAGACTTCCTCGCCCCGTATTTATTTCAAATGACTGGTAACCAATTCAATTGAAATAAATTTTTTCCCTTGGGATTGGATGTGAACCCTCGACCTTTGGCACCAGAAGCTAATGCTCTGCCAGTGAGCCATAGGTTTAGCGTGACCAAATACACAATATTAGTGGTGGCATAAGACAAAAATAGCAAATATTTGAACATTCCTGAATTGTGGAATGTTAAACAGGGATTAATAAAAGGGTAAAAATATTAAAATTAATATTTATATTACAGTTACCGAATCATATTTATTTATATCCGAGTAAAAATGATTAAAAATGATCGAGGGATATACACGACCGCACCAGGTACACACACAGTAGTTCGAAAGTGACTAGAAGAAAAATGTGTGTTCCTGGTGCGTGCGTGTGTATCCCTGTGTGTCTCTAAAGGTTCACTATGTAGATCTGCTACGGGCATGTGGATCCCTCGATTATTTTAATCATTTTTACTCGGGTAACAATTTTCATCGACTGTCTGACTATGATCCGAAATTTGCTTGGTCTCTAAAGTCTATCAAAATTTTATATTGGCATACTATATATTCTGTCCTTTTTAGAGATTTTTGCATTAAATATTACCCAATAGAATAGTTGTAGTGTGATAAGTTTTATTAGGTTGTGAATAAATTTCTTTAGACGGAAGTCCCTTGTCCCTTCAGCCCATTTCACTTTTCTTTCAATCTTATTGGCCTAAAAAGCAAGTCTCATCCTTTCTACTCTTTTCCGCGGCTTAGTCACGCGTCCAAAAAGCTCTAGAGGCCTTAGCCAGGATTCGAACCCCAAGCTCTTGCTCAAGTTATGGCCTATGCTGTTGGCATCCAGGGCTTTATATTCACCCTTGTAAGAAAGTGTATGTATGTCTCAGGAGGCTGGGAGGGTGCAATGTTAGGGGTGGGCGTGCACGGGTCGGCCTATTATATGCCCGGGGAATCTCTGCAGATAAAATTTATTACGTTTTAACTTATTAAAATCTCTTTTAAGCCTCGAGAGAAATTATTTTTAATTTTTAACGATATCATACATTTTATATTATAAGGTTTTTCGTAAATAAAATGCCTGGTAATATTTATGGAAGAAAAATAAAAATTACAAGAACTGAGTGAGGTATATTATTTAATAAGAGATGGAAATAGGTGAAGGATATGGAAATCAATTTTTAAATTTCATTCACTGGGATTTCAGGTCTTCTTAAGAGGTCAATCAATCAATACCAAAAGATAAAAAAAAAGAAAACGATTTTAACAATAAAATATACATAGTCCAAGAAATCAGTGAATATCCGTTGGGACTCAGAAAAAATATATTCTATTCACCTCTCAAGACAGCCCACTCCCCCTTCATCCCCTTCTTGTTGAGGTCCTACTAATTCTTCATCTTCTAAAGTTCTGTTGGTTCCTAACCTTCCTTATATGATAATAGCTCATTTTCTACTTAAACAGATGCAAATTTTTTTTTCTGGTAAAATACTGTTGACCTGACTAAAATATTTCCATATCCTTATTATGAAATATTTTTTTCTTAAAGTCATTATTTCTCAACTCGCGCTAAATTTTCTACAAAATTTGAAGTGAATATGCAAAATTTCATTTCTATTCTTCCTCATTACATTGCATACATAACATTAATCAAAATTTAAATTTCTCTTCCTTCAATTTTTGGCCACCCCTACCTCTTCAAAATTCCTCATCTCACTCTTCCCCCCCCCCTCCTCCATGACGAATACCTTTGAAAAATTCAATCTTTGGGTTGGAAAATGAGGACATCGGCATTAACATGCATCAACAACCGGATTTGAATTTAAAAAAGTAAAAAAGCTCTTCTAAACACATAATCGAACTGGATGCGATCTCCTGACTTCTTAACAAGAGGCAAGAACTCTACGACTATGCTACGGCCCAAGAAAGAATTTAAACAAAACCATTAATTTGTAATTATATTCCTAAATCTTTATCTGATTAAACATTTTAATTTTGCAAATCAAACTTGAATAAAAAAAAGATAATTATATTTATGTGTAAATGAATTTTCTTACATCTCATTCCTTTTGTAAGATGATTTACTTATTATTTAAAAAACAAAAAACAAAAAAAAAAAAAGAATTAATATTAGAAAAGGTAAACTTTTTCCCTGGGAGTTTAATTACACGATATTAAATTTAAAAAGAAGAATGAAAATCTTAAATTTCTTTTTTTTTTTTGAGAAGTTAAAAAAGAAAAAAAATAATTGGATTCTAATTATTTAAGAGAAACATAGCCGGACAGCGACAGATAACAAATGTTTATTTGAAATGTTTATCAAGGGAGATGCTTCATGAAGATGACACTTTAATTTCCGTTATAAGTCTATACTAAAATAATTATACAATAATTTGCCGTAAACAACGTTTTAAAGGATAATAATATGAGATAAGAAATATAATCCAACTGTCTGCTTTTTGACTGAAATAAACAACAACAAAATGTCTGAAATATTGACAAGAGAGCAAACATTAGGGGGTGGGTAAAGTGTCGGTCGGCCATTAAACTTTTGCAACGTGGTGTTTATGAATCTGGTGTGTGTGTGTGTGTGTGTATGTTCGGCCCTTGACCGTACAAAATGGATTTATGTTAGTCGGACGTGTAAGATTGATGGTCACCCAGGGACGTTTTACTTTTGAATAACAACCTAACCAGGATTGTGCTTTTCAACATGGAAACATAAATTGTATATATCGAAAGTGAATTAAGACGCACTGTGAAGTTGTTTTTTTTTTTTATAGAAATGTGGTGAATAACGCATAAAACATGTTTTATGATCTAAGGGTCAATAGAGCGTTTCCCTTCCTGGATGATAGAATTTATTTAAAACTATTGACAAAATTTTAAATGCTTTGTGGATTTACTAATTTAAAGCATTATCAGATCTATTCTCTAAGCAAAAACGTTAACTTTTATTTCTCCAAGAAAAAACGTTAACATTTAACATCTGTAAATAGCATTAATTCATTTTAACACTTCCTTGATCCAAATAGCTATTCTGTAAACAAAAACTTTAAAGCCAAAGCGTTAACATTAAGTAAATAGTGTTAAAAATTAAAGTCATCCCTTTAATATTTTAACGTCTTATTTAAAATAAAAATGACGTCCTTAACCTAAAAAGTAAGGTTATGATTTTGACAGCTTTGAAATAAAAGTAACATGTTAACGTCGCTGTTAAAACTTTGTTTAGAGAATAGCATTTCTTAACGCTGATTGTTTTTACATTACTTTTTAACACCCATTTGTTGATTTTGAATTTTTACGTCTGTTTTTAGAGATCAGTAGGCCCTAGTAAATTTAAACTGTATGGGTATGCTGTCGCCTCCATGCCAGGTTATTTACGCCCCCCTCCCTTCCCTATTCGCTATTCCCTATTAGAAATTATGTAATAGAAAAATAATAGAGTCCAAAAATCAAGTTAGACTAGTCGCAAAGTAGACATCTATCTCTTACGTTCATTAATAGAAAATTGTGATCTTTGCTTTGGCATTAGATTTTTACTTTCTCTTACCTATATATGTTAATATTTAGAGAGAAAGAATTGGATTCATTTTAAAAATTCGATGTCAAGATTTTGATGGATATACACGTTTTAAGATCTCCTGAATCCAAAAAAGTGGTTTTCTCAACATGATCTGTCTGTCTGTGTGTTTGTGAACAAAATATCTCAAGAACGAAAAGAGCTAGGAGGTTGAAATTGTATATTTAAGTTACTATACAAGTATAGTATTATTGCTAACAATCTTTTAAGAAAAATTTCACTAGTTCGATATATGATCTAATTTACGATGGTAATTAATATTACATAGACAAGTTTGTTATAGGAAACAAGATCATTTGTAATTATTGGATCAATACAAAATTTTATATTTAGTTTGTTGGTTTTAGTAAGTTGAGCTGATTAGTTTTTAGCATGGATCGATAGATTACTAATAGTAGGCTAATCTAACAAACGTGATATCTATTATAATAGTAGTAATTTTAAAATTGTAATTTGAACATTAGACTAATGCAGTGGTTCCCAACAGGTGTGCCCCGGCACCCAAGGGTGCCGAGTGAATGGCTAAGGGGGGGTGCCACGAGATATTTTGATAAACGAAAAAAAAAAACTTTACTATATTATGGTGTACATTTAGTTTTGCTAAAAAAAAGGGAAAATGATTTTCACAGAAGGCATTAGTAAGTTGAGCTGTCTGTGTGTGTGTCTGAACAAAATATCTCAAGAACGAAAACAGCTAGGAGGTTGAAATTTTATATTTAAGTTAGGTATCCCTCTGGGACGTAACAGGAAGCGTTTGAACAATATCGGCCAAAAAGTAGTAGTACTTTAGTATTTTCAGTTTTTTTCAATTTTTTCAAAATTCGCTCTAACGATTTTGATTAAAATTGAAAAATAAATTATTTTTTAGATGATCTTATATTCTCATTTGTTTAGTCTCATTTTGATTTTGTTTCATCTCAATTTGAACTTCAAAAGGTATAGAGGGTAGGGGTAGGTTTTCATTGTACCATAATTAGCAAGTTTTGGAAATGACTTCATAAAAGTCGCCATCTTAGATGTTATCAAGCAAATAGTTTTAGAACAGTTTGCAAGAAGACAGTTTTGAAAATGGAATGAAATGCAACTAGGCCGGGTTTGAATTTGTACTCGATTTTCAGTATTTGTTTTAAATAGGATTTATAATAGGGTTCACTTGAGTCGGAGCAAGTGTGCAGGACTTGATAACGGCTGCAGAATAAGCAGTCGAAACGTTGAACAGTATTTATATTTTTAATAAATATTTATTACAAAAATGTGGACTATGATTAAAAATTCCCCTAATAAGGATTTATAAACTTTTTTTCCTTGGAAAACTATTTTCAAAAGTAGACCTATATTTCAGTTGTGCCAACAACATGCAATTAAAAACTAAACTTTTCAAATTTTGTCAATTAGGCACTTTTGAAAATAGACGACCATATACATATATTCATTTTCCACATTTCATATTTATAAGTTATTTTTTACACCTATTAAATCTCAGGATATTGTAAAATATATAATTAGAGGGGTGAATTTTATAGGTGATAAAAATTGTAAAGACGATGAGCTAAAAATATATTACCCAATTAATTAAATATTGATAGCGGAGCATTAAGTTGGATCGTTGTTTTATCTCTTTTGACGATGCTTAACTTGTTCAAAGGTTCTTTCCTTCTTATTTGAAGTTAAGCAATTTTAACACTCATTGTTATTCATCAATAATTTAATTTCGTATTAAAGAACATGATAATAAATACATCCAATTTACGAAAAGTTTTATAAAGAAATTCAATGCTAGTATCATACATATTGAGAATCCAATTAAATCCCTTCTCATTATTTTTTTTATATATTAAAAAAAAACTTAAAAAAAAATTCCTATTGTAATTGAAAAGATAATTAACAGAGTAAAGATGAGAATCGAATAATTTCAATTTTCATTAAAATCTTGTTTCGTAATTTAGAATAGAAAAAAAAATTGGATCGGAAAGTTTAATAGTATTCAATAAAACAAAAATACAGATCAATCTTGAACAAAAAAAAAATTAATTAAGATGAGAAGCAACCCTCTAATGGTGGAATTTTGTATGAATTTCATTAGTAACTTTCCTCATTTTACACAAAAAAAGTCCCATTTAAAAATATTAATGACATTAGTTCTTTCGTATAGAAAAAAATGTAAATCCTAATTTTAAATAAATAAAATTTTTTGTTTGTTTAAAAATTTTATGCGGCTGGCTCTATTATATTCGCTAATTATTTCATTCTATTAGAAAACATATTTAAACAAAAAAAAAAAAAAAAAAAAAAATAAGAGAAAGTAAAAAAAAAACTCTGAAAATTGATTTATTTTATTTGTCTTCATTAAGTTTGTCCGTGCCCTCGAGGCTTGGTGTAGAGCTAACCTCGTATACCAAACGTCGCGGGTTCGGACCTGAGGCAGTCCGATGATTTTATTTAAGCCAATTGGATACCAAATGGCTTAAATAAGAATGCCTGGACCCCATATATGTATATTAAATCAATAACGGTTTTTGTAAATGTCTTATATGGCCTGAGTTGCCGAAAAGACAGTGTGAATGTGTGTGTGAGTGTGAATGAGAAAAAAAGTGTGAATGTTTAAAAAAAAAAGAAAAAGTTTGTCCGTTTCAATTGCCATGGTAAAAAGTGCACGCTATTTTTGTCAAAAAGTGCAAATTTTGAAAGTTTTTCTAGTGTTCACCTAGTGTACATAAATTGAAACGAACAGAATGGAAGGCAAAATGAGAAAATTAATCTGCAATAGCAAGCGAAACGAACAGACCTATTGTCTCTTTCAAGGAGTTAAGGGAGCGGGGGGGGGGGGTAATTCTAAGCCCTAAAACTCCCCTCCCTCCAACAAATATCCTGACTAGACCTATTATTTCAATCATGTCCTAAATATAATTTTTTTTTTTCTTTTATTCTGCCCCTTTGGCTTACCGCCATTGGGCTAAAAGTCGTTACAAAATATATTTTTACAAAATTTGTATAACCAAAATAAATTTAAATACAATAAAATATAAATACCATTAAGAAAAATCCTGAGCCGGTCCCGCTGTTTGAGACTAACGGTTCTAAGACGAAGATGACGACCATTAAAAATAATTATCCATAATTCAAGAGCACTAATTATTAACACTGATCAGCACTGATAAACACAAAATAAAAAAAACTTTTTTAAACGCGAATGAGTAGTACACGGTGCGCGCGGCGAAAGCCAACTGAAAAGTCACTTCAAGGTCGCCTTCCCTTTCATCACTCGAGAACTCAGAGAGGAGTAGAGGGGGCAAAAAGGCGCGCTTTTTTAGTCTGGTGTGACTCGTTGCACAGCACATAGCTTTCTCTTACATTCGCTAATTGAAAGTTGAGTTGTTTAATTGTTTCATCAGATTTTTTTGTGTTCGAGATATAAAATATATGTATAAACATAGTAAAATATTTATATTTTGTTACCATGGCAACCATTTCGTCTATTTTTCCTATGCACTACATGACTAAAGTGTGCTTCAAAAGATTTCAACGGCAAAATGAGAATATACATTTTAACGAGCATCTAAAATACAATTGATTTTGGAATTTTAATCAAAATTGTTAAAGCGAATTTTGAGAAAATCGAAA
>JAKCPI010025430.1:0-21753 GCA_023213315.1 Euborellia annulipes | reverse complement strand
TTTTAAATATGTTTTCGTTTTAGAAAATATAATGTATCTATAAAAGATTTTTAACAACCGAAATATTCACATAGCAATCAATTTTTTTTTTACTTTTCGGTCTGATCCTATTTTTTTTGCTCAGTGGCCCACATCTTGAGGACCACGAGCTGCCCTAACTGGGACTGACACTACTTCTATTCTTTGCATTTCAGTCTCTCTTTCCTTCTATATTTTCAACAGGCGTCAGACCGTGCGACGGGCCGGCCTGTTCTCTTCCTTCCCAGTCGCAAAAAGCCCCTCCGCCGACCCCGCACCCCGGGATTTAGACGAAGAAAGAAGAGGCCTGATCCTATTTTTCTAAATTTATTGGGAGCCAATATAATTTAGTAGGAGTAAATTTAAATTCAATAATAATATTAATCCCTCTAGAAAATTAGATTTAATAAAATTTCAACTCACATATTTAAAAATATAACCCCCCCCCCCCCCCCCCGACAAGAAGATCGAAGATTGGACTTAAGTGCTCTAATACGCATGGGAGTAAATAGGGGGACCCCCCCCCCCAAAAGGCTCCCCGCCCCAAGAAAAATTAAGACAATATCTTCCAGGCCCCCGGAGGATGGCTGGTCCCATGCCCCCCCCCCCCAGCCAAACTCCCTAGTTACGTCCATAATAATACGTAAAGAAGTATGATTCGCTAGTTATTAACTAAATTTTGTTAAATTACAACATAATTTTTAAAAAATTTTAACCACAAATCACCGTACAGAAATAAATTAATTAAAAATAATTACAAAAGTTTAAGACCACATATGAAAAGTTCACAAGTCTTTTAAAATATCGAAAAATATCAAATAAAATATAATTATCTTCTTCCCGGAGACCTCACCAATAAAAAACATTCCACTTTTGTTAAATAATTATTTTCAACCTGTCCATCCATATAATTAATAAAGTAATTATAAAAAATTTGTACTTCCGTGAGAATTCTTAAAATCAATGAGATTTTCAAAAAAATTTGAAACATCAAACTATTGACCGATACCTTCAAACTGGCAAAGATGGTTTACGGTCAGGAAGACCAAGAACCACGACCAGCAGCGGAGATAAATTCATTGTTATGACCAGCAAACGAAATTGACGTCTTAAGATCCCAGGAATTTGAACTGATGGTTATAGTTCTTAATAAAGAGACCGAAACGTTTCTGAATGATTAATGAGCATTGAGAGATTTATTAATACCCAACTCAGGTACTCTTATAAAAATTTTAAACATATCATGGTATTTGAATATGTTTTTGAGATCTTTTTCAATAAATAAACATACAGTATATATATATAATCACTGGGATTAAGATAAAAATAATAAAACGATTTGAATAGAATAATAATATTACACCTAGTTTTTCCGATAAGAATTTTAAAATTTACGGCATATCTAACCTGGAGTGAGTTTAGTGATTCCTCTTCGGATCTGCGATGCTAAACGTCAAAAAGTTGTGAACAAAATGAACAGAGCGTCGTCAAAGTCCGTGAATGTGTTATAGCAGTGTGAAGGTCAAACACTCCCTATAAATATTAAGCATTAATAATCAATCGTGGTACAGTAAAAGGCTCTCTCCCCTCCATTTAATGGTTAACCTAAAAAAAAAAATAAAATGATAAATTCTTAAGTTTTTTTTTTCTAATCTAAAAAGTCAACCTTGAATAGCACCACTCTCACCTAATCAGCACCCTCTTAAAAAAATGTTACAATTTCTATAAAAAATTTTAATAATGAAATTAATTACTGAAATTATTAGATTTTTTTTGCTTTATATTTTGAAACAAGGGTGAGAGAGAAAAGTGCTAGAAAATTGGTAGTTTATTGAGTAACCAAACTAAAATGTCTTCCTCCCCCCCCCCTACCAAATTTTATGTCTTGATTTGAGAAGACTCCTGCCCTCCAACCAGGGGAGTCTAGAACGACTCTTGATTATAGAATAAATCAGAGTATATTTAGAAAAAAAATTCTATTATTCTCATTTGATAAAATTTTCCTGATCATGGTATTTAAATTTGTAAAATTTTGCCCTATGAAGAAGTTCATATTTGCAAAATTAAGCCTAAAAAAGGACAATTTGTATTATGAAATTAAGTACAATAATAATAAAAAAGGCCTCGGGCCTTGGATTAGTGGTTAGGGTGCTGGCGATTTAGGATCGCATCCCGTCCCATACGACAAAATTTAATTCAATTGATAGATACCAATAAATTGAAATAAAAGGGACGGGGTCTAAATGGCCTCCAATGCCGATAAAGACCTTAAACGAATTTTAAAAAAATAAAATTTTTTTTTTCAACGAGAATCGTTGAATTATTTACCATGAAAGGAAGGCCTTGAAGGCTTATATTTATTTTAGGCACAAAGTTGTAATCGTTCTTGATGCACAAAAGTCTCTGCACATGTATATTTTATTAAAAAGGCGAGTGTTTAAAATGACGTGCGAGTCTTTTAGAGAAAATGAGAATATAAATTTTAAAAAGCATGTAAAAAATAATTGATTTTAATTTTTTCAGTGGAGCAAATTTTGAGAAAATCGAAAAAAAAAAAAAAACTGAAAAAATCTAACTTTTTTCTAAAAAGTACAAGTGTGCTTCAAAACACTTCATGAGCAATATATATTTTAAACAGCATCTAAAAAATAATTTTTTTTTGAATTTTAAACGGTTTTGGTAGAGCAAATTTTGATAAAATCGAAAATAACTAAAAAAGTACATCAGTAAAGTACTAGTACTTTTTAGCCGATTTTGTTCAAAAGCTTCATGTCACCTCCCCTGGGGGTATCTAACTTATATATCAAATTTCAATCCGGTAGCTCAATTCCTTCATGCTAAAAAACCGTTTCACACACACCACAGGCAACCAGGTGGGGGGTTTAGAGTTTTAACCCCCCCCCCCCCCCCAGGAGAGAAAAAAAATTCAAAATAAATATTACAAATAGAAAAGAAAAAATATAATCTTTCTTTTTATTTGAAAAAAAAAAAGGCGAAGGTCCGATGCCGGTGCGCCCAAGCAAGTTGGAGGGGGGGGGGGGCAGACCCCCGTCTAGGCGCTCCGTCCGCCAATGGGGGCGACGCGGCTAGTCAAACCCCCCTCCCCCCCAGGAGCAAATCCTGGTTGCGCCACTGACACACACAGACACGCAGACAGACCAATTTGCCGGACCCACTTTTTTGGACTCAGGGGACCTCAAAAGGTGTATATCCATCAAAATCTCGACATCGAAATTTTGACATGATCGCAATACTTCCTCTCTCTATATATTTCTTATATAAGGTAAGAGAAAGTAAAAATTAATAAAATTTTGTTTTTCTGAAATTCTTAAAAAACCAAGTATGATAATTTGGGACACCGTGGCCGAGAGGTGTTGATAAATGTCAATATTGATATTTTTAGACACGGGGCCCGGGTTCGGATCCCAGGCAGTCCGATCAATATTTATTTGAATCAATTGGATGCCAAATGGTAAAAATACATGTAAATGTGGCTGGAATCAAATATACCCTAGTATATCGTAAATAAAATTTGCCTAAGATGCCGAAGACGAAAAAAAAAAAACAGAATCCTTCGAGGGTTTAATGATTTCATGCAAAAATAAAATCATGCCCTAGAGTCAATATTTCCCCCTCATTTGTGAGAGGGGGCCTGCTATATGTTGCGTCACAGATATATAGAATGAATACATGCTAGTTTTTTATCTTACCTCTCTAATTAGGCCTAAAAAACAAATATTGCTATCCTTTTTGTTTTTCTTAGTTTTTTTCAATGCCTTGTCGCATATTTCCATTACTAGGGGGCCCATTTTTTTTTTTTCCCCCCCTTTTTTTTTTTTTTTTAAAAAATTTACCCCCCCCCCCCCCCAGGGCCCCCCCCAAGACGCCCCCTCTAATAAGTTGGATATCTCTGGATGCTTGTTTCTAAATGACAAAAAAAAAAAAATTTGAAATAAAATAATTTTTTAGTAGGATTAGGATTTTATTTTTTTCTCTAAATATTTTTAGTGTTCACATGAGATACTTTCAGAATCTGGAATATTTATTTATTTATATAGAGATATATATATATATATATCTGTCTGTATGTATATATTCTAACTAAATATTTTTCTTTATTTTCCGTATACAATGATATAAGTGAAAAATTCTAATTTTTTTTTATTCATAAAACATGAAGATAGTAAAAAACATCTAATTTTTTGTTTCGTATTTTTTTCATACAATATGTCAATTTTTTATAATTTTATATTATATATAACGATCCGTTTATTTTGTTTTTCATAGTAATACAAGTGAAAAAAAAAATAAACGAATCCTTTTTTTTTTTGTTGCAAGAACTTGGATTTGTTGTCGTGCCCCTTAATGGAGAGAAACGAGGTGATTCAAAAGTAAAGTTTTAATATGAATCAGCCTATTTTTTACTTTCTCTTACCTATGTATATATGTAATATATATATAGAGAGAAAGTATTGGTTTCCATGTCAAAAATTCGATGTCGAGATTTTAATGGATCTTCACGTTTTGAGGTCCCCTGAATCCAAAAAAGTGGTTTTCGCGACATGGTCTGTCTGTCTGTCTGTGTGTGTGTGTGTGTGTGTGTGTGTGTGTGTGTGTGTGTCTGTGTGTGCAATTTTTAAGCATGAAGGAATTGAGCTATGAGGCTTGAAATTTTTATATTTAAGTTAAACACCCCCGGGACCGACAAAATAAGCTTTTAATCAAAATCGGCCAAAAAGTACTAGTACTTTACTGATGTACTTTTTCAGTTTTTTCGATTTTCTCAAAATTCGCTCTAACGATTTTGATTAAAATTCAAAAATCAATTATTTATTAGATGCTCTTTCTAAATGTATATTCTCGTTTTTAGCCCTCAAATTGTTTGAAGCACACTTTACTCTTGTGCTTCATAGGAAAGATAGGAGAAATAAATGGTTGCCATGGTAACCGAATTTAAATCTTTTTCTTTTTATTAGATTAAAAATCAATTATTATTTAAATTCCCATTTTTTTTTTCGGAGAAAACCCATATCTCTCTCTCTCACAAAACTATCTTCTCTCTTTCTACGCGTTTTAAATTTTTCTACCTTATCTTCGCATTTGGCCAATGTTAATTTCCTATAGGGATTTGTATGTTAATTTCGATTCAAAAGGGGGTCCCCTTTGGAACTTTTTACGCATTTAAAATTTTTTTTTCCAATTCTTATGAAATTTTGTATTTATTTACGAATCTATATTGTGTATAAAATGTCCAAATATGAGATTAAAATTTTGAAAAATAACCATAGTTTATTTGAAGCAGTCAACATTTAAAATGCAAGTTTGAAACTAAGGTGCTATCGGAAACTAACATATATCTCGACACAAATTCTGGTGTGACCAGCACAGTGCAACTTTCTCTACCGAAGGGTAAGAGAGTTGGTGCGCCCAGTCACACCAGATTTTTTTTTATAGGGAATTAATTTTAAGGCAGCCTCTCGCCAGCGAGTTTATTTAACTGCCTGCAGCAAAATTTTTAACCCTTTTAGGGATAAAATTTTATTGTCTTTTCAATTCAATCCTAAAGTGTTTTTTTATTTTATTTATTTTTTTAAATTCATTGCCAATTAAAAAATAAAGTTTCTGGCAAAAAAAAAATTTAGGTCCTCTATCAAATGGCGATAAATCTGGTATTTAATATATTCTGACATGATTTTTTTTTCTTTACTCTCAATTAAGAGATTCAGATTTAAAAAAAAATTAAAAACCTGTCGGTCC
Organism: Euborellia annulipes; assembly: GCA_023213315.1. Classification (NCBI taxonomy): domain Eukaryota; kingdom Metazoa; phylum Arthropoda; class Insecta; order Dermaptera; family Anisolabididae; genus Euborellia; species Euborellia annulipes. Next base: position 15,978 of record JAKCPI010025430.1, on the reverse strand, counting down.
TTGACCGGATTAAGAAAAAAAATCATTCATAGCCTTTAGCAATTTATATAAAACAAGATGCGAAAATTTTCTTCCTAAAACAAATAATCAAAATATTATTATCACTATAATTGTTTCTAGACTAGGTCCAGGGCCGTAGAAAGAGGGGGGAGGGATGGGAATAAATCCCCGGGCCATTTAGGAGAGACCAGGGGAATGACGCACCTTAAGGAAAAACAATTTTTAATTGATAGACAAATGTATTATAATAAAAAAAAATGATGAAACTGCATTTTATATTTAATTAGCTATTCAGTAAATTTTTTTGGTGCGTGGCCTGTTCTTAAATTTTTTTTTTATTATACCTATACAGTGACGGGATATTCCCAGGTACCGGGGTAATTCCGCCAGCTGATATAAAACTAATAAAATAATGGAATAATGGAAATACTATTGGCAAAGCTTTCGGCATTTTCAGTTAGGCGTCGGTAACTTCTGAGATCTACTTCCAACCGTTTGTTATATTGTTGTTGGCGGAATAATCCCGTATGGTGCGATTCTCCAGGTCTCCCCTAAACTTCAACCATAAATTCCAAAAACAATGAAAGGCTGAATAATCCTGTATTAAATATCAAAAATAAATTTTTCGATATATTATATTTTTACCAGTCTAGGGAAGTGGATAAAAAACTTCAAGGAAAAATAATAACGTTTTAAGGAAAATAAAGATCTTGAGTTAAATAAAAAAAATGCTATGTAGATATTTCAGGGTCAATGGTCATAATGCAAAATAAGTATTTTCTAAACCGAATGAGGATCGTTGACGCCGGGCAATATGCAAAAGTACTTTTTTTATTTGGATAAAGTTCTTTTTTTTCTTTGCAACAGACATAATCATACGACTTAAATAATTACACTTTTGAATCACCTTGAATAAAGAATAACAAAATTGTTTTTAACATCAAATAAGAGGAAAAATATTTATGTAATCTTTTAAATCATCAGTTTGTGACGATAATATACTTTTTATTGTTGCTAATATATGTTTAAAAATTTCAAGACCTGGTGCCAAAGGTCAAGGGTTCCGAATCCCGTCTCAGGCCAAAAATTTATTTCAATTGAATGGAATTGGATACTAGTCAAATGAAATAAATAAGGAGGGGGTCTTTTAAATCAGATACCGAAAAAAATATTTATGTAATCTTTTAAATCATCAAACAAATTTAAAAAAAATTCAAGAGGGGCGCAAATTATTCGTGAATAACTTGAATTCAATAGTATTAGCCTTCAAAAATTCCAAAAGAAGATTTAAGGGATTTGACGTTTAAATCCTAATCTCATTTTTTTTTTTTTTTTTTTTATTTTTTAATAAAAATTGGTTTGGCCCATCTGTTTTTTTTTTTCCTTTTTTTTTCAAGTGGGTTTGTCTCTTCCTTTTTTACTAAAATTGAATCTTTTTTTTTCGTTCCCAAGTCGTTTGACGTCAAAAATTGTCATGCCGACCATGAAATTCTGGCAAATCGCTAGGAAAAAAGAATATTTGTGTTATGATGTTGAAATAATACTAAGCTATATAATATGCGCACTATCGTCCAGCAAATAAACGTTTATAAAGAGTGAAAAATGCTCTCTGAAAGATCTTTCAGTATCTTGGTATTAAATTTCCATCAATAACATTGGAAAAATTAAAGCTGGTATTTTTATTAGGGTCCGACCGCAAACAAGATTTTCAACCGAAACCGAATATTCGGCCTCAACCTTAGTTTCGGCCGAAACCATAACCGAAACCGAAACTTGTATTTCCTATAATTTTTTTTTCATTTTACCTTTTTTTTTAATTTTTTCCCTCCCGTGAAAATCATTTTACCTTTTTTTAGGGAGACTAAATTTTTTCACCCTCAAGTGCAAATCATTTGACCTTTTTTTGGCATGCGAGTCTCATCCCATTTTTGGTTTCGGCCGTCCGAAAGTTTCGCCTTTTTGGCCGAAACCGAAACTACGGTCGAAACCATGATTTTTGGCCGAAACCGAATATTCGGTCGGTTCCTAATTTTTATAGGCCCAGTAATCCCTATTACCCATTTATTCACTTATTCCTTAGAACATTTTCACATTTTCGTTATTTCTGTAAAAAAAACCTGACAGCAATATGAAGGTCATTTTCGGAATCTATGAAAAAATATCCGTCCACTACAACTCTTTAATTCAGAAAACCAGAAAAAAGTGTAATTAATCCATGAATAATTCAACAAATGAGGAAATAAAAATTAAAAGGAAAAATTATAGTTTTTTTACATTTCTAGAAAGATTACATAAAAATTCGTCCTCATAAATATCAAATTATTCTATTTATTTGAAATAACATTAATTTAATATGATTCAGTTTTTCTTTTAAACATTTAAGGCATTAATAGTTTTTGTATAAATTTACTTTTTGAGCTAAACAGACATTTAATGTCAACTCTGTGAATTCAATTTGCCAAAATAAATTAAAATTAGTGCCATATATCGTTACATATCTTTTCGTTTTTCTTATTTAAATATATGATTATAATTTTATTATATATGTAGTATAAATGGAGAGACCAGATTTTCATTTTGAAAGACTTAGGTAGAGATGAGAGGGAGGCTGATGATGATCACAAAATGATTCGGTATTTATGGTCTCATTGATTTTTTTTATGTATATATATTGTTTTCCTTTTGAAAGCAATAATAATTATTGATCAAAGTAAAAGATCGTCAATTAAAATGATACTTTTCGGTATTATTACTAATATATAATTCATAGAGAGGCAAGGGAAAGTAAAAAGAAAAGAAAATTAATTAAAAATAAAATAAGGAAAACTGAATACATATTATAAAGGAACACAAAGCCAAAAAATAGGTCTAAAATAAAATTTTGATTAAAATCGTTTCTGCCGGCAAAATTCTAGAGAAAAGAACCCTGAATTCTCAAATGAATTGGAAGAATAACCGCCTTAAAGGATCGAGATGATTTGGATACTAATATCTGATTCAAATATATAAATCTCGAAAATATTTAACAAGTAAAAAAGATTGTTGAAAGAGACAACTACATGAACCTTATCCAAGTTAATCCTAATTCATCAGTACATTTTAATACTGAGTTATTAATATACCATGATTAAAGGAATGAAACTTGAACTAATCTTCAAGTGTACACATAATCAAATTTAGAAATGGTTTTGTAAACGTGAAGCTGGTTAGAAGCAAGTGAGCAGGGCAAAGTAGTCTAAAAACAAAGTCGTAATCTTGGCCCTTATTTTATTGTTCTCCAATTGGATAAAAAATTCACAGCATAATGAGTTTTAATTTATATTAAAAGAGATTCCGAAATTCTAATTAGGCCAATGGAAGACAGTTAAAAATAATGTTAATAAGCAAACATAATGTTACCGACCAGGGAGTAAAAGCGTTTCAAAGAGTATTCAAAGAGTCAATTCAAATGAAAGATATTATTCGCTTGGGACGGGGAGCGAACCGGGGATCCTAGGCACGACAAGCTAATGTCTTCTCTCTGAGCCATTGGTTATGAATAATATCCATAGCTAATTAATAGAGACAATTTTAGACAAATTTGAAATAATTATAAGCATATTTCCACTAATACTTTACACATGGCTATTTTTTTTATTAAAAAATTAAGATTTTTTTTGTCTTTTTTGATATCTGAGCCTATTTAAAGCCCGTCCCTATTGATTGGTAGATAAGAAGCTTCAAGGCCAGCAACTCAGGCATGGATTAAGAAACTATATGTAAAATATACCATGTTATATGTAGGAGAAAGTAAGAGTTAGAGAATAGATTATAGAGTGCAAAAAAAAAAAAAAAATTATGATGGAAAGATGGGGATAGAAGATAAAAGCCTGATCTACTAATACTAACTATTACTCCCTCCCATAATAAATAGACCTACAAGATTCAAAAAAATATTTCAAGAGATACTTTTGCAGGAGGGAGAAGTTGGTGTTAAAAGTCAATCAGACACCCCTCCCCTAAATTCTAAGTGCGCCAGTTTTTTTTTAAATAAATTTGTTTAAGATCTTTTTCGGCATCTGAGATCATCTTAGACCTCGTGCCTATTTATTGGTATCCAATTCAATTGAAATAAATTTGAGTGCCCCAGTTAAAAGAAAATTTTTTCTACATAAACAAACTCATCTTGCAAAATATTTTTATTTCTCTAGTCAAAAAGTTTTTTTTTTAATATTGATACCGGTACGTTATAAATTAAATTTTTTTTTTTACGTGAAATATAATTTATTTGCCATTATTTTAATACTCTAACAAATTTCCTAATCAGAATTTAAATACTGGTTGCTGACCCTGACATTCTTCTCAAAAAAAAAAAAGAAAAGAAAATCATTTTCGAATATGATTTCAAAATCCAATAAAAAAATTATTTCTAATTTAATAAGAATCTAGAAGCGTCTGGGTATTTATAATTTTTCTGTGCTGTGGTTCATTTTCTCCAACTCTAATTATAGCATCTCAAGAAATATTATTTTTTAGATTCTCTTTAAAATGTTTGACCCCAGTCACACCAGATTTTTTATTTAAATCATGTTTCTACACATATGTAGGCTATATACATAATTTCAAGCAATCAAAGCCTCTGCCCTTCTCCCCACTTCATCTTCACAAATACCATTTCTAATTAATAGCGTAGTTATTTTAATCATTCGTTGTTTTCATTTATAACGGCTTAATAAGGTCGTTAGTTATCTTATAGTTATTATCATCAATGGCGAAAAGAGTCAAGGGAATCAAGTGAATGGACAATGGAATTCGATAAACTACGATATTTTTTCTAAATAATATATTACTTAATTTTTTATATATTCCAGTGTATTTTATGGCCTCTATAAGTTTATTCTTCCACCGTCAAGAAATTGTTTATATTTACTAGACGATGATCATATGGGGAATCGAACCACAGAAAGACTCCGAGGCTGGAGACCCCGTGGCACTTTAGCAATTTGTTTACATTCAAGATGTATAATTAATGAAAGAATCTGGTTAGACAAGGACGTGAACGAGTCACCATATCAGAATGTTTCAATGGTAGCAACAAGAGTCTCTAGTTAGATGCAAAGCCTTTGAAATTAAAGAAAGTAGGTATGTATTTAGGTATTATTTATAATATTATAAGAAATTATTAGCATCTATAAATCATCAAAAAGAGAAAGATTTAGAATTATTTATTTAATGATAGTAGCCTTCGAACCCATTTTTTGTAAATTTTTTTTTTTTTTTTTTTTTGTATATCAATGTCCATAATGTTTCATAACATTTAAATAAATATTTAATTTAAATTTTAATTTAATTTTTTTAACACCAGAAAGGTGAAATAATTTATTTTCGAAGTCTGGAAGATGTCAATGGTTCCCTAAGTGAATTCAACGCGAATATACTGTATCATCTATTGCAATAGTATTGAGACTAAAGCCCGGTAGTTAAGCAGCCCAAATGGCACAAGCACATTAGGGCTTTCTTGTCTGTGTGAGAAATACCTTTTTCAAAGCAGACAATAGGTCGAACGACACTTTTTAACCTTTTTGTTGAAAAAGTTATTTCTAACACAGACAAGAACTTTAGGGGGGGGTGTTTGGCTGTCTAACTACCGGGCTTTGGTCTCAATATTATTGCAATAGATGGTACATTGGCATCCGATCATTTTTTTCCAAACTTCTGACGGTCAATATTATACAACCAAATTTACCTAACAAAGCGTAAATCAGGCCTAGCAGCATGAATTTGTACGAGAAAAAGAAAATGAAGAAAAGAAATTATCAGTATTGTATTTGTGACTGTTGATACATCAAGGAAAGTTGCAGGAGCAGAGACTGGCAGCCAATTTTTTTCCTTTAAATATTTTATTGGGCCGACGTTGAAAGATCTCTCACCTGATGAGTATCATTACACATAGCTGCCTAATTCAAATTATATCTATTTCCTTGACACTTGTTTGGCCCTGAAGATGGCCTCTATCGAGATCGAAACGTCGGACCAATAAAATATTTAAAGAAAAAAGTTTGGATGCCAGTCTCTGCTCCAGCAATCTTCCTTGATAAAAAAATTATCTATTTAAATTTATCAATTTTTTGCGAAATATGTTTATCTAACAAAGAGAGAAGTTTCGAGAGATTTTTTTAATATATGCAATATTATAGTGAAAAATTTTCATAGTATTTCAGAGTTGGGAATTTTAATTGAATTCTAGAAATTCAATAATTATTATTGTTTTCATTTCAAAGATTATTTTTTTTTTTGTTTTTTTGTAATAACAATATTTGTAACAACAACAACATCTAAAAACATAAACATCAAACAACAATAACAACATCAACAACATCAAATAGGTAGAGAAAAAATCAAATTTGCTGTCTATTCACCTGAACGTTGAAAATCAACCTTTTTTTTTTGTTTTAATACAAGAGACATAGAAAATAGCAAATATTCAGGCGATCTTATCAGCAATTGGTCTATTTCATATTAAAATAGATGTAAAATCTTACAAGTTTGAAAAAATAATAAATTTCTAACATTCATAAAATTCTCTTTTAAATATTAAAAGTTTTTTAAGACAGAGTTTCCCAAAGGACACAACTAATTCATTACTACCAATCTCTACTTACTTTTAAAAAATCCGACCATTCTATATATTTTTATATTATTGCTATTAATACTACAATCAAACTTAATATATTTTTTGTTAAAATTTTAAAAATTCGCTGCTTATCACTTTATTAAATCATTTTCCTCCTTATGAATCTTTGGGAAACACTGAGTAATTCGTGAAATTGTGAAATACAAACCTCGGTTAAAGAGCTTTTCAAAAAATTTCAAACAGCCTTCAATCCAAATCAATTTTTTTTTTCAATAAAAAATTTTTCATGGTTCCCAAGTTTTCAAAAATTCTTTCGTTTAAAAAAAATTCCTTTTTTTTATTATATTATATTTTTTCAAATGTCTTTTAAGGACTTAAAAGAGGAAATCAGATGAAATTCAAAAATCTAAAAATAAAAAAAATAAATAAATAATTATATTTTAAAGCAATTTTGTTATAAGGATGGGCAGCCAATAAAAAAAAAAATATCCATATTCTTTGAGTACAGATTACGAGAACTAAATTTTCTATTATTTTATTAATGAAAACATTTTTTTTTAAGGTGCGCGTCTTGGGGTGCTAATTTTGGGACTTTCCAGCGGCCACAATTTTGAAGGTATCGACCTCAAATTTTTTTTAAATTAAAGCTATTTAAAATATCTACAAATAATAGAAGCCCTTTTTTTTGATTTTCGAAAAAAAAAATTTTTTTTAGATTAATCGCATTAAATAAAAGATATTTTAAAAAAAGGAGCTCTATAAGTTGTAGATAATTAAATTAGTAATCATTGTGTTAAAAAATAATTAATTTTTTGCCTTTAATTAATTAGCTGGAAAGTCTAGAATGAAATGGAACAAGTGTATTCCAATGGGGGAACACTAACGCCATCTCTTGCCGCCTCGAGTCAATCGTGTTTTAACGGTTTTTCGAGACGCGCACCTTAAGTTCTTTTTCGGCATATGAGGCCATTTAGACACCGCCTCTATTTATTTAAATTGACTTAAAACATTTCATTTTCATATAAATAAGTCCGGAATCATATTGCTGTTTTATAAGCTCTCGTTTTGCACTGGAAAATTTATTTCTTCATTGGCTGTCTAAAGATGCTGACGTTTGAATAGTGAATAAAAATGCCTTTTTAGGGAAAATTTAATAAAAAACAATTTAAGGCTATATTTCGAAAGAGCTCGTGCTTTCCTGTCAGTTTTGATCACTTAATATTTTTCATCTTACAATATTATAAGTGATTGAACACTGACAGATGGCACGTAACATTGTTTTGAAAGTGTTTATATATTAAATTTTCTTCCAAAAGTCTCTTTTCGCTCACTACTCAATTTTGACTAAATAAAATTTTCTTTGTAGGTAGAATGAGAAATTAAAGTTAGTTCAGCTAAGCGTAATTTCAGAGCTAACGTTTCGGTCCTGTTTAGGACCATCTTCAGAGCACTAGGGGTGTAAAGATGAAATGTTGAAATTCATATTGATAATGACACCTGCCTAGTGCTCTGAAGATGGTCATAAACAGGACCTAAATGTCAGAGGGGAAAATAAATAAAATTTCGCTTAGCTGCACTCTATTTAATTTCTCATTATACCTACAAACAATACAATCAGATCTAAAAAAACTTCAAATAAAATTTTCTTTTTCAAAATATATAAAATAATACGAAAGTTGAATCAAATTTGCATTTTTCGATTTTTAAAACATTATTTTATAAAATAAAAAATTTTTTTTTTTTGTAATTTTCGGCATCTATCTAATTTTCCTTATTTTTCTAAATTCAAATATAATTTAGGAGGGGAACCTGTAATACATCTGTAACATTCCCTAATACAAGAGGATAGATCTCTGTGCCCAGAAGTATATTTTCTTCTTCTAAGAATTTTTATTGTAAAGTTGTAGCGTAAAAGATAACGCGCCTCTAGAGATTTGCACATGATCGTCAGTAAAATATTTTACTTAAAACAGATAATCTTTAATGGCCAATACTGACACCGAATTATATAACAACTTCGGAACTGTAATCTCGGCTTTTCTAGGTAAATATATAATATACGAAAAAATAAAAATTGCAATTCTGGATAAAGTGACATTTTTATTGAGACTAATGCGATGAAATCTGCCGAAACTGTAACCAAAAAATCATTCGACCTTTTTTTTTTTAGTAAAATTTCCAATTTTTCCCTGCATTAGCTAGAGGCACGTTTATCCAAATTTTATGACATTTCAATAAAAAATATTATTTTATAAAATAATGTAGTAAAGATAGAGTTAAATTTGATTAACCCGGATAAAAATAAAATAAAATAAAAAAATAAATTACCATTAAAAAAAAACTATTTCTTGATTAGATCAAATTTTGTAGTGAGTTATTTTTTTTTAATTTTCAGAATATTCTTTATGAAAAAATAATAATTTAAGGCCTTGGGTTTAAAAGCCTTATTGTAAATTGTTTGTCATTAAGGAAGGCCTTTTGGATATATTTATATTATCTAAAATATTAAATTTATGTTCCCGTATTTTCTTTGCCTGTTTCATCACTTGTTTGATTGTCGCTTACTGGCGTCTCAAGTTCAACAACATCCAGACTTGTTGCAGCTGTTGCATAATCTTTTTCCTCCTCACTAATTATACAGCATCGATCAGAAGTGTCCAAACTAGGAGCGCGAGAACTACTCCCACCTGAATGGGCCGATTCGAAACTTGAGCCTTGTTGTTGAGGTTCAGGACTTAGCCGATGGGGATGATGATGATGGATAAGTGCTGAAGAAGTATTTGATGGAGGCGGATGAATCTCAAAACTGCGTTGATGTAACACAACCTGATGACCACCACTCTGAGCATGAGATGGTAATTCAAAACTTCGTGGTTGATGAACTGCTACTTGTGTCGTTGATGGAAGTTCAAAACTTCTTGGCTGATGAAATGGATGAATTGAATGCTGCTGACATGAGGCTCGACGGCTGCTACCTCCAGAGGCCGGAGCTCGATGTCGGCATGAATGTCTACTGCCGTGAGGAGAACTTCCCCGTGATCTAGACGCCCTACGTGGGTTTGCTCCAAAAGCCGCGTGTGTCGGAATTCCTGTACCAATTGAAATACTACTGCCAGCGCCTGAAATGTAAAATTAAAACTTAATAGGCCTATATAATGAAATAGATATACAGTAGGGTGGAGCGAAAAAATTTTTAAAATATATTTAAAAAAAACCTAAAAATTAATAAAAAAAGTATAAAGATCAAAAATAAGATAAAAAATTTGCTTTTTTTGTAATTTTTGGTCATCTTTTGATATTAATAATTCTCTGTAACAAGTACATTCTTATAAACCTTAATACCTGGTAATCGAGGACTACAAGAATGCGCTTCACGCATTGGTGGTTCTCCTTCTTCTACTCGTCGTTGTCTCAGAAGTTGATGTCTTCGAGCTGTATCGGATCGTCGAGATGAATCACGAACTTTTAAAGTAACAGGTCCTTCATTTGGCACATGCAAATCTAATGCCATTGATCCTTGGGAACCCCTTGCTCCAAGAGCACGATTTACTCCTGAAAAATTTTTTTAATTAAATTAACGAATTTACATTTTAAAATTTAGTTCTTACCCATTTCTAAAGATTCCCGACTTGGGTATGGATGAGCCCCAAAAGGTGGAGTGAATTCTCCATCATATGAAGGATTGTCCATTGAAACAGCTTGGCGTTGTAAAAGTGCAGGACTTAACAATGAACATGGATGAAGAGAATTTGGCGATATATTAAGAGGTTGATTGTTTTGATATTGGAGATTATGTCTATGATGACGTCGCAGCCTTTTTCCACTTGATCCTGTTGGTCCTGAAACTATTGCTATTCTTGTGCTGGTTCCACCAGGCGAAGAATTAACAGAATTTGGAGCTCCAATTCCAGCCAAGAGGTCAGGAGCAGATGGGCTCTTGTTGATCGCTGAAGTATTGCTAGCGGTTACTGAAGAAGGTCCAATTGTCAAAGCTGCTAGGGAAGCTTTGTCTCCGACTAATGCTGAAGCTTCTAAGCCTCTTGAAAAATTAACAAAAGCCGCGGTGAGAGCCCGACGTCCAGTGACTGGCGATGTAGACTGAAAAATTAATTAAATGTATTTTATTAATTAATTAAAAGGTAATTAAAAGATGTCTATGAACAATTATTTATTAAAAATGAAATACTTGATAAATTCATATATTAAAAAGGGAGGATTAATATGTGCAAGTCGTTTATTTTTAGATAGTTGACAGCGGATCAGTGGAACATGAAAGTGAAATTAGTCAAAATATTTACGCGGCTGTTTCAATATTACAACGGAATAAAAATTTAAATATAATTTTTTTTTAAATAAAATAGTTTTAATCAGAAAATCTTTCAAATGAAAGATTGTCATATTTTTTAGATCTGTATTATTCTATAAGTATAAAATATTTACAGTCAAATATTCTTTTAAATTCTCGCCCTCACGGCTGACGTTTCGTCCCAAGGTCTAGGCCATCTTCAGAGCCGGTGTGGATATTTGCAAAAAAGCGACAACATTCAGCATGTGGTCCGCTGATCTGAATGAAATCATTTCTTTACGTTTTGCTAAGAGCGGACCACATGCTGAATGTTGTTGCTGTTTTTGCAAATATTATTATATATTTGATTATTGCCAGCCGGCTCTGAAGATGGCCTAGACCTCGGACCGAAACTTCAGCCATGAGGGCCAGAATTTAAATAAAAGAATCTTTGGCTGTAATCGTCTTGTTATTTTCCTGACTCGGTCAACATTAAGCCAACAGCCACAGATCTTCAAAAAAATATTTATTTACCTGATGATAAAGACCCATTTGATTATCCCATCTCATAGTTTGGCTGCCAGCTGATCTTCTAGCTGTTGAGTCATTGCTTCGTTGGGATAATTGATGTATGGGTCCACCTCTTCGGACACTTGGACTTACATTACATGGTATTTTAGCTGAAGCCTTTAATCGAGCTGGAACTACTTTGGCTGCACTATCTCGGGCTTCAAATGTCATAACGCAGGCGGCGACCACGATGAAACCTAAGGAAAGAGACTTGTTAAAAAAAAAACTCTTGATTATCGATTGAATTTTAATTATGTTTGACTAAAGGGAAAGCAGTGAATATTGGTCGCAAAAAACAAGGACGGGACAAAATTAGGGGATGAGTTAAAATTTTATAATTATTATGTAGAAAAGAAGGAAATTATTAAGCTAATATTTATTTGTATTCTCAGTCTTCTTTAGTCGGGTGTTAATTATCTTATTATATTATATCTGAACAAATAGAAAATTTAGTAATTTTTTTTACCTCCAACGCCCATGACGATTGGTCCAGCATATGAGAGGTTGTTGAGATGGAAACCTCGACTCTCGTTTTTGATAAGAACAGTCTCGTTCCCTCGTATCTCTTTTCTTTCGGATAACTGATTCGCAAAGTAACCTTAAAAATAATTTAATAGAATATTCAACTACAGAGTTATTTGATTAAGTAAAAAAAAGGGGCACAGAAAAAATATTGAAATGGTTCAAAAAATGTTTATTAATTTTTCTAAAAAGGGGGCCGATACTTAAAATTTAATAGTTGTATTATTGGAAGGAAAGAGTACTAGTCTGAAGTCAGTTACGCAATTTGTTGTTATTTATTGTTGTCTTTCATTATTGGACCAACGATTTCCCCAGTTGAGGCAATGTCACAAAATAAAAATTTTTTTGGTATAATAATAAATTTTGATCTTCCATCATCCATATAATAAAATTAAATCAACTTTTCAATATTATTTAAAAATTTATTTGCCCGAGAGAAGCCGCTATTGTATTATTTCATAATAAAATAATTAAACTTCCGAAAGTAATTTCATCAAGCTCTAGTTAGTTACCCTATGACCTTTAGCAGGGGTTTAGGAACATTAATCACAGAAACAGGACTTCTGATTTCATTATTTTAAAATGAGTCTATTAATAATTAAATCCTTGATTATTATTTGAACTATAATATATATCAATAATATGTCAGAATTTAATTAAAGTTTAAATGGGAGAAATTGTTTAACAAAAACTTTATTCCGTAAAAATCTTTTGTTAATCTATTCATATATTTTGATTGACCTTTGAAAGTGAAGAGCTGGTGTGAAAAATTTCGTTTTCAAAATATTAATTATTCTCCATTTCATAGGCACCGGAATATTTTTTGTTATCCGAGAGGGAGGTAGGGAAAAAAATTTTTTTAAAGAATTTTTTGACATCTGACATCTTTTTTTAAAAATAACTTCTTATATAGCCTAATATATAATAGGAGAGTGTCCGTCCGTCCGTCCGTCCGTCTGTCTCTCTTTGTTTGACCAACTTCCCGTTGGAATTTTGAAACAAAATTTTGCAGTCTTAAGGAGTCCAGGATACTCGGGTCTCCAGAAGCCCGAAAAATTCCAGAAAATTCAGAATTTACATTGGAAAGCATTGAGTTTTGTCTTGCCTTATGAAATATTAAATCCAAATGAAAAAATCTGGCGTGACTGGTCGCAGCAGTCAAGTGAAACGAACAAACATATTATCAGTCACTAATTGAGAAATTTCCACAAACTTTTCCACGCCAATCGGCTAAGGGTAGAAAAAAAATTTTTGTTGAATTTTTCAATTCATTTATATGAATCAGAAGAAATTAAAACAGTACAGTATTCGTTTGTCAAAATGACACCTGGAGATATTTTAAATTAATTAATATATGAATATAAAAAATTCTCATTTACTAAAATGTCTTACATTGTTAGATGAATAAATATTAATAAAAATATATGCTCTGATAATCTTTGATTCTTAAAGATTTTATATCATAATTCATCTTTACACACAAATCACAACCTCTATATAATCATGACAAAGATTCTTTTTGTTTTTAATGGAAATCCTTTTCCTTTAACACGCTATATTTTACCAGAGGGTTGAAAGAGAGAGAGAGGGGGAGAGAATGAGGTGATTAAAGCCGATCGTTCCAAAGAGATTCCTTTAAAAATACAGCCTTCATTTTCTCTTATAAATTAAAAAAAAAAATCGAATTTATATTTACCTATGGTGGCCATAGTGCAGCCTAGAACCATCAGGATCAGGCCAATGCTTAAAGCTTTGCACGCGTTCCAAAGACATCTGGATGTAACTTTCCCGCGAACAACTTGGACATTCCACTGTCCGGGGGTGTTTGTATCGTTGTTGTTTTGTGTATTAATATTCGTAATATTTGTAATATTCTTTTGGCGGATTGTGGACTGTTGTTTCCGTCTTGTTGACCAGTTGGCACCGAGAAAGGCGCCTTGGTGCATTGCCCGTAAAAAAACGCGCCACTCTTTGTCCACATGGGATAAGATCTGTAAAAAAAAAGAAATCATATTTTTTTGACTCTTGTGATTATAATAGAAGTTTAACTATTCAACTAATAATCATGGTAATTCATATTTTAATATAGAGGTAGATAAGATTTTTCTTGAATCATTTTTTTCTCTTACCTATATATAAATGTAATATATACAGGGTGTCCCAAAAAATAGTGTCAAGCGGATCCAGAGATCCAGAGCGGTCCATAGATAGAGCACCCCTTGGGGTATCAGAATCACCCCCCCCCCATGTATGTTATGCGATTTTTAAAGTTTTCGAGATATGATTTTTTTCGAAATTTTTGAGAATTTTAGACCTGAACAACTTTATTTATTTATTTTTTTTAAAGTAGAAGACATTTTCCAGATATTTAAGTCTAACAATTGTAAGTCTTATTAAGTTATACTTTTATGTCTAAAATAATAATCTTCATAACTTTGATGAGAACTGTGAAAATGTTGGTGTAAATTTAAAAGTTTACGTTCGGTGAATTACGACTTAAATTTTCAACTTTGAATTAAAAATCTAAACAGGTGACTTTCTGATTCCTAAGTAGTTCTCGAAAATTCTCCAGATAATAATTGATTAATTAAAAAAATAAAATATTAATATGATTTATTATAAAAAACTTTCCTCCCCCTTCTAGGGGTACTTTCTGGGAGTACTAAAGGCTCTGGTGAAAAAAATTTAACAATGACCATTGGAATAGTGTACCTTATAAAGGAAATTATATAAAAGTTTAGCTCTCGGGCTTGGTGTAGTTGGTAGCGCGCCTGCCTTGTATACCAAGGGTCGCGGGTCCCAAGCAGTCCGATGAATTTATTTAATTACTAAAATACTGAGTATCGTAAAAAGTCTTATATGGCCCTAGTTGCCGAAAAGAATGTGTTTATGTGTGTGTGAGTGCGAGTGTGAATGGGAAAAAAGTGTGAGTGTTAAAAAAAAAACAAGACAGGACAAGGGAGGACTAAGAAAAATTTAACTGTTGATCTGATAGAGAAAAAAATTATATCAATTTCAAAATTATAATTTGTAGCTAGGAAAACTAAAAAAAACTGTTTTGCAGCTTAAGCATCGGTCTAGTCTCCTTCAAATATTTTTTTACCAAATCAAAAACATGCTATTGGGATAATCTATTTAAAAAATTATTTTTTTTCCTTTAAGTTTTTGAGTAATTAATTTTTGAAAAAATTGCACTTAGGTGGTTTCTGCAATAAAGGAGTGATTTTTTAAAAATTATTATTGAAATTAAGTCAAACCATTAATTTTTACCTGTTTTGGTATCAAAGGTAAGTAACAGACACACTTAAGTATAAAAAAAGAGTGTTTTTACTATGCCTAAATCGAAAAATACAAGTAGACTACACGCTATAGTATGTCTATATACACAGCGTATATACAGACTCGTACTGGAGTCCTTTGAGCCTAGCATTCCGAATAATGTTCCGTTTGTATTTTTCTTCGTGCACAACTCCACGTCTACGCCTGGGAATAAGTTCATCATCTGAACTATCCGACATGGCTTAAGAACTATATAATGTAATAATAAACAACAAAATAACTCCTAATTTTCACCGAAAACTAACGAAAATTAAGTACTCAGTGTTAGGTAACCTTTGAATCAAACCAGCGAGTCACAAAACACGTGATGTCTACAGGGTACGAGTGAAATTTACCGCAGAAAGAACCTAAGCGACGGCGCTTGGGTTCTTTCTGAAATAAACGGATTATTTTCAAGGCTGCCAAATAGCATTGCTGATGAGGAACATTGGTTATTTCGGCACTAAAAGATGTATTTACCTTTAAATTGTACATTAGCACCAAAAACATTTTTTTTGAAATTTTGTCCCTTAGGTGCTTTCTGAAATAAACGATTCAATTGAGCAAAAAAAAAAAAAAAAAATTGGAACAAATTATTTTTGACGAGAGGAAAAATGCAATCCAGGGCTTTGACAAACCCTTCTTAGTCAGTGGGAGGATTTATTCTTTA
>JAKCPI010025429.1:0-28978 GCA_023213315.1 Euborellia annulipes | reverse complement strand
TACCCGAAATCGATTAGCTAACACCCCTGGGAGATAACCGACCACCCATCAAAGTTCAGCAGTAATTAGACTTGCTTCTCTTGTTCAACATCATTATCTTCGCCTTTTTGTTCAAGTACCAGTACAAATAAAATACAAATAAATATACCTCCACACCCCTTGCTCACAACACCAATTTCTTTACCTCAAAATCAAAAAGAACGCCTTCCATTTATAATTCTGACTTCGGATTAGTCAAAAAAAAAAACATCTTAATAAAATTATTTTAAATTCTATAAAATTTATTAATTAAATAAATAAGAATTTCTAAATTGTTTAAATATATTTAAAAAAATAATTTTTTTAAATATATTTTCTTTTCTTAAAAAATATTCAATTTATTTGTTTATTTTTCTTTAATATAGTTGCATTGTTGAATTCTATCGGAATGGAAACTTTTTTTCTTTTCTTCTAGAAACTCATCTTTTTGCATTTAAAAAACCAAAGTGACTTGTGAATTCAATTCCTAAAAATATAGATATTTTATAGAATAAATTAATTGCATAATTGTCATATTTTATAATTAAGGTAAATCGTTTTAATCTATATCTTCTATTATTTATAAACAGTCTAGTATAAGGACAAATTTTAAAAATTCTTAATTTTTTTTAAAGAATATTTTAAAAAGAAATGGGTCGTTTGACATCTGTCATAAAATCTCAAGTGCCTAATCAAGAATTTGAGATGAAACCACAATCAATTAAAACAAATGCTTTTTGGAATATGTGCCGAATTTGCGGCGAAAAGAATGGAGAATTAATTTCTATTTATCATGAGGGAGATAATTTACAATTAGAAGAGATGATCAATAACTATTTACCGATAACTGTGAGTTAAATTAAAATTTATTTTTTAAATGATTGTAACAAATGGATAAAAGGGATTTGTATGAATAGAATATTTATTTGCTAGCCTGGCTTCCAAATAAAGTTACCCTGAGTGTCTGATATCCATCTTATTTTTAGAATATTAAACATAAATATGATTAAGATATACTTAAGATTTTGGAATTTAGGCTTCCACAGTTGTTATCATTAGTAAAAGAATTAGATTTTCGGCTTAACTGTGTAATTTTTACAAATAAACCACAGTTAAACAGAAAATCTAATTCTTTTACTAATCTACTTAAGATGTTTGTTTATATTAATATATATATATTTTTTTTATTCAATTTTTCACCACTAGATTCTCAGAAAAAAAGATCCGGATAATATTTTGTCTCATTATTTTATTATTTAGAAAAGAATCGTAAAATTTTTGTCCCAGAATGCCCGTTAGAAATCATCTTCAAGCAATTTATGATATTTTAACACACACAAAAAATCGTTTCTAAATAATAATATATAGTAGGATAAATAAAAGTCCAAGCAGCTGTTTCTTTCTTTATTATAGAACCCACAGAGACGTTTCGGTCGACTATGCGACCATCTTCATGGATAGGATTCAGTTAACAGAAAAACCCTCTTATGTTCTTTCATAGACATTTAATAAAATTCATTATGATCTGTCAGATATAATAAATTCAGCGCTGAGTTTGACAGCCAATATTATATCTGATAGATCGTAATGGATTTTATGAAATGTCTATCAAAGAACATTAGAGGGTTTTTCTGTTGGCTGAACCTTAGCCATGAAGATGGTCGCATAGGCGACCGAAACGTCGCTGTGGGTTCTATAATAAAGAAAGAAACATAACTCCTTGGCCTTTTATTTATTTTACTACATATTGATTCAGTTATTCACCTCGCTAACAATAATAATATAATTACTTATTGACTAGATATGAAATCTTCAAATATTACAGTGACCAACTGTCGATTATATTAGGAGACGGTTCTACATTTTTTAAAATAAAGAAAAAAATCACAAGAAGCTTGCAGCCAGAATATTGTCTTTATTTATTCGGCTCAGGGCTAACAGTTCCTCGGTTGAACCATCCTCGGGGCTGTGTCAATATTATACTAAATAAGAGGAAGTAAAAACGGAAGAGGATCATATACGAACATGTGACTATTTGGATACAAAAAATAAGCTAGATGAAACAACTGCAAAACCAAAATATATATATTATTAGAGGGATAGCTGAAGAGATGATTAATCAAGTTGACTTCGACCAACTTGCATTTGATTGAAGTAAACTTTTGATATATATATATATTCTAAAAATAATCAAACCTTTAGGCCTTAATATTGTTCGGATTTGATAGAAACTTCTGGATATATTTTTAGTTATTTTATTCATAAATTAACTGCCTTTCCCTTTTATTATTAGATCTTCATTGTTTTAATCTTTTTTTAAGGTAACTAAAGATGATGAACTTCCATTGGCAATTTGTTATTTATGTATAACAAAATTAAATACCACACATGATTTAATTGTTTTATGTATTGAAGCGAATGAGAGATTTTCCCGTTTAAAATCCGACATTAATCAATCCACTGAAACCCAGGTGTGTTTTACCTTAATATTTTTATCCTATCCTTATCATCTAAGTTAAACCGAGCAAAAAAAACAAAACAAATTTCAATCTTTTAAATGAAGCTATTTATTTTCATTTGAAGCAAAATAGATAGATACTTGTTTAATCTTACGGTATAAAGAACAGTTGGACCAATTTCTTATTAGCAATGTGTATAGCGTTGGATTAATTTGAAAGCGCCTGCTCGAGCTGAAACAAGACTTCAAATGTATTGAGAAATCATCAACGAATACTGTCCATTTTTGGAAAATTACATTTATAATTGATTCAGGATCTTAGTATAATGTTCCTGATGCAGTAAAAGGTTATTCCTCAATCTGCCCTTGATAAGATGAAGGAAGGAGTTGAAAATTCTTCAATTGTCGTCTTTTCGATTTATGAACATTTCATACATTATTCATTGACATATCGCTGGTACCGTATTGTTTAAACTTTGAAGTCTGGTATCTATTTTGTATCACTTGTAAATAAATAGTTGCTTTATTTTTATTTTTTTTTTTTTTTGAATGGGTGCATAAGGTCCGAAGACCTATAATGACCAATAGTCACATGCAGCCAGGAAGAAAATAAAAACAAAAGGAAAAGCATAAAGGGGAATTTATTCTGATTGTCGCACGTTAAAATAGATTATATCCACTGCCTCCCATTAAAAAGTCGTTTTTCCAAATTCGACTCTTTTTCTTTCCTCGCCTTATTCTCACAGTGCGGAATAGGAGAGGAGAGGAAGACGAGCATTCAAAGTATTCGTTTCTGAGTCTATGCTCGTCTTCCCTTTCTTCTATTCGCGTTAGGCCGGCCGAAATATTTGCATAAATATACAAATTCTTGAAAAATTTTGCTGTTTTATTTGCTCCCAAAATATACTTAGTACGGAAATCAAGTAATTGAAATTTCTCAAAATGTGGAAAATAATAAATAATATTAGATATTGTCCCAATCATTTGCAATGCAACCCCAATATTAATTGAAGATATGTTATCCACCTTATTATTTAATAAACAAAACTCGGTTTAACTCCTTTCTTGGTTGTGAATGTTTAATTCCTTTATTAACATTGATATTATCATACCGTCCTTTAAATTCTTTCATAATAATATATTGGGAAAGACCAAGTTCAGGAACAATAAAGAAAAGAAAGCCTTTGTATGCCAAATGATGGTCAAAATAGTAAATCAAAAATTATTAATTAAAAAAGAATAATTTAGTTTCCAAATTTTTTTTTAAATAAATGGAATTATGTTAGTAAAATAGAAATTTTTTATGTCAATATTAATGTATGTTTAGCATAAGATCCTCAAGGAAATCAGTAAGTATACCCTACTTCTATTTTTCAAAGTTTCAGCTCTATCCTGGAACCAATAATTAATTTCCCATCACTTTAAATATATAATGTTGTTTTACTGTTTTAGAAAACGCAATTTATAGCTGCGATGTTATATTAATGAGAGGGTAGAAAATTAGAGTAGCAGCTAAGGTTTTTTCTTTCTTTATTTAATCCTCACCGCTGACGTTTCAGTGCAGTGTTTGAAACATCTTCAGACCTGGCGAAGTCATTATGAAAGTGTCATAGTGGATTTTATACATTGTTGAACTAAACCGTTATATAATAAATATATACACAGTATGCGATGACCATAAATGATTGTGTATATATTTATTATATAAGAGTTTGGTTCAACAATAAAATCCATTATGACACTTAATGACTTTTCGCCAGCTCTGAAGTTTCAAACACGGAACCGAAACGTCAGCTGTGTGGTTTAAATAAATAAAGAAAAACCCTAGCTGCATCTCTCATTTTCTACCCTATTATTAATTTACTGTTTTAGTTATTTTTTAATAAATTTGTCTTGAATTTGAAATTAAAACGTTTATTTTTTAACCTAGCTCCTTTCTTTTTTATTTTAGTTAATTGATGAACCTTTTAGAAATCAAGTAATTGAAATTTCTCAAGATGTGGCAAATAATAATAATAATAATAATAATAATACAAGTTATAATAATAATAATATCGTACAAAAATCTGATGAAATTTTAAACCCCACAGAAAGTCCGGAAAAAGAAATTTTAAATTTAGATGAAAAATCTCCAATGGATACTTCAAATAATAATCAATTAGAAATTACAGCAATTGAATCACCTACTAAAAAAAATGGTATACTTTTTGATAATATTTTTTTTGACGATTTTAACGAACAACTTTATTGTACAGGCTGTGGAATTGTTTGTTGTCATAATGAAATGGAAAAACATGTTTGTGTTTCTTTAATTAAGGAGAATAATATCTATGTCTGTCTTTTTTGTAAACAAGATTATCCAACGATTGATTTATTACGGGAACATGAAGAAATTCACGTGAACGATCAAATATTTGTATGTACGAAATGTGATGAACCGTTTACGACAAATGAAGGTCTCGAGATCCATGAAGCGAGTCATTCCGAGACATGTTGGCCGTGCTCTCAATGTTCCGCAGTTTTTGGAGATCAGACAAGTTTAGAAGTTCATTTGAGTATTCATGAAAAAACCAAACCATTTTTATGTAATGTTTGTGGTAAAGCATTCCATGAAGAAACCTATTTAAAAAATCACCAATGTCGTGTGGAATATGAAGAGTGTGAAATTTGCCAAAAATCCTTTAAAACTAAATTACATTTACGATCTCATATGTTAGTTCATAATACAGGATCAACATTTCCTTGCATACACTGTCCTAGAGTTTTCCTATCAAAAGAACGTCTCAAACAACACGAAGCGATTCATTCCAACATCCGACCTCACCAATGTTCCATCTGTTCTATGAGTTTTATTAGAAAAGGTAATCTAATTAAGCATATAAAGACCCACTCGGGTAATAAAGATTCATGCAATATCTGCCTAATGCAATTCAATACTGAAGAAGACCTGCGAGATCATCGATCCACCCACACACAAGAAGAAATGGCTTTAAGCCGTCAAAGAGAAAATATGATCGCTGAAGTCCTAGCAGCGGCCGAAAATGATTTTCATTGTAAAGAATGTACAAGATCATTCGCTAGTAAAATGCAATTGGAACAACATAACAAAACACATTATCCAGATAAATCGTATGAATGCAATGTATGTTTTAAAAGATTTCCACAAAAATCGGCGTTGAAATATCATAGCCGACAGCATACAGGCGAACGTCCTCATTCATGTCAATTTTGTGGTAAAGGGTTCAGTTCGAAAATCGGAAAAGAAAGTCATGAACGTATTCATACCGGTGAGAAACCGTATAAATGTTCCGAATGTGGAACATGTTTTAGGTGTACAGCTAATTTACGTCAACATATGTTAACACATTCCGATGAGAAACCGTTTTTATGTCAAGTGTGCAATAAACTCTTCCGACGTCGAGATGGTTTGCAAGTTCACATGCGAATTCATACTGGTGAAAGACCTTTTGCTTGTCCGGTTTGTAATAAAAGTTTCACTCAAAAAGGTGATATGATTAAACATACACGTTCACATTCAAAACCAGCGAGATCTAATGATTTTGAGTGTAGTGTTTGCGGGCAAAATTTCGCTTCGAAAAAGCTATTTCGTATTCATCGATGTGATAATGCAAATCCTGGTACTATTCCAATTTCACTTTCGGAAGATCTTAAAATCGCTCTACCAGAAATTACCATTTCGTCCGAATCTATTCAAGACTTCAATGTTCGTTATTAATTATTATTTTTTCAATTAATTATGTTGTTATTTAATTTATTTAAAAAAATTAAAATTTGTTATTATTTAAAAAAATAAATAATTCTAACTTACATATAAAAATAAAAATATATAGTCTATATTTATTGAACATAAATTATTTTTTCGTACATTTTTAAAAAATTACAAAATATGATTTTTTTTTTTTTTTTTTTGTTTTTTGTTAAAAATAAAAATTAAGTTGGATTTTTTTTTAAATATTGTTGAACTTCCTCAGGAAAATTTATAATTTGTATTTGACCGATTTTATCTCCAAGTATAAGCTAAAAAAAAAAAATAAAATTAAGTTAGTTTTAATAAAATGTTGATATAAAAAAATAAATATATATACATACAGCCTGTTGCCAAATTTCTAAGCTCAAAACCATTTTATCTGTACATTTTACAGTGGAGATTAATTCTCTACTCTAAAACAAAAATAAATAATTAAAATCTCATCTTGAATTCTAATATATCGGCGGAAACTAAATATATCTCGACACAAAAAATCTGGGGTGACAAGCACAGAGCACAGCTTTTGAATTCCAAAGGTAAGAGAAAGTTGTGCCCTGTGCGACAAGTCACAACAGATTTTTTGTAAATATATTTTATTTTATAACAAATATAATTATTATTATTATTATTAATAATATTCTTCATAACGTTTTCATTTTATTTTAACAAATTTGTATTAAATGTTACCAGGAGAATAGAATAGTAGAAGAGTATGTCTTGGCGTCTTGGCGCCATAAGTTAATAACACTCCTTTCTGTTTTTAATCTCCTGATACATTAAAAAAATTATACTGGTATTTTGTAGAGAAAATCTTTATAGTAGAATAAAATAACTGATTTGTGCTGCACTCTTGTGGAAACTTTATAAATTATACTTATAATTCTAAACTTCTCCACAGGGTCGCAGCACAAATCAGATATATATTTTCACTTTTAGTTGATTAATCATGCTGATGAGTGCTGCGATCCTGTGGTGACTTTTAGAATTATAAGTATAATTTTTAAAATCTCCTCAAGAGTGCAGCACAAATCAATTATTTTATTCTATTATAAAGATTTTCTCTACAAAATACCAGTATAATTTTTTAAATGTAGAATTTCTATACAAAGTATAATCATCATTCATACAATAATATAAAGAGCTAGCGGCTGACTTCCTGTCACTGTGTTTATGTGCCTACCAGGGCGCTGATTGGCCAAAATAAAAGGAAGTTGAGTCAAAGAGGGAAATTTAAAACTAAGCCAGAGAGGGCAAAATTTCCAAAGAGCAAGACAAAATTTGAATCATTTGCTCGCCAAAAGCGAGGAAGGGAATCCAGGGGGCTCAGCCCCATGGCAAGTGGAAAAGCCCGCCGAAAGCGCGGGATTGGTGACCCCGCGCAATCAGCGTGTGGAACGTCCTCTAATGGCCATCGGTATAATGTATTTTAAAAATTTCTGTAATAGTCATACCCCTAAATGGCCTTTATAGCCCAAAAGGGTTTAAAAAAATAAATTAATATATAAGCTTACCTTTAGAGAAAATGTGTAAATATTGCCATCGTAGCCACCAGCAAAAAGAACACACTTATAACTTTTTAAACAAATTATTCCTGCACCGGATGGCAAATCAAAGGATTGTTCGCCACTCTAAAAAGTAATAAATAAATATTAGTAAAACATAATTTTATCACGAATTTAATGTAATAATATAAATCATCTTACTTGAAATTGGTATACAAATATATTTTTTTTATTTGTACCACAATATACTAAATTTCTATCTATTATGATTTTATAAACTGTAATATTATCACTTTTAAATATTCGTAATAATAAACCTAAAAAAAGATGACAACAATTAAAAATTAAGTAACAGTTTTCTTCAAATAAATGGAAAAATATTTTTGGACCAACCGATGCATGCTATATCAAAAATCAGGATATATCTGTATATACATAAAATTTATGTGAGACCTTGAATCCTAATAAATTAAAATAAATTTGAAAATGGTTAAGGGAACTGAATTAAGGGGACCAGACATTAAGAACAATCAAAATTTAAGAGAATTTAGAATCAAACATTCAGTTAAATTATGTATATATATATAGTTTGAATTTTAAAACACTCTCATATGTGTTTAACTACAAGAAATCTAATCTCTGATTAAGAATATGTGCATGGAAAATTTTGTATTATGTTGTTAAATTAATATTATTACCTGTATTAGCGTCTCTAACAGATATAGGCTCTTGTCTAGCTCCGACTACAAGTACTTTTCTAGGACCTTCTTTAGTAGCAGTTAAGCAAAAAATTGGATTTTTACTAAAAACAAAACTTTCTTCATTTTTACATGTCTGAAAAAAAAGAAGGATTTTTATAATCTTAAAATTACAAGTTTAGGTAAATCAATGAAGTCAGTGGCTGTTTTTCTATAGACAGGAGAAGGAACAGGTGCGGCCAAAAATAAAAGCCTCCGAATTAATACAATTCCACGAGACGTTTCGGGTGAATTTTATTTATTCATCTTCAGTTCTTCAAAATTGTTAAAGTCCCGAAGTTGTCAATAGGGTAAATTTATGTATCATATGTCCTGGCGAGTTGGGCCATCGTACTTGATCATTCTGACTTAATAAGTACAGTAATCACCACATGTGTGGGCTTAATATTGTCCTTCACTGTACTGAAGAGGGGTAAATAAAATTCACCGAAACGTCTCGTTGAATTGTATGGCTTTTATTTTTGGCTGCACCTGCTCCTTCTCCTGTCTTTAAAATTCCAAGGTATATAAAAACCAGTCAGTATATATATATGAGATCCAGCTGCAAAATTTTGCACACTTGTGGGTAGTATAACAACGAAAAGAGATGAATGAGACAAAAAAGTACGTACAATTCTTTACCTACAAAATGCAATAATTTTTAATTTAGCCAGAGTTTGCACCGAGATTTTTCAGACAAAACGTGTCAAGTTTTTCCATTCAGAATTATTGGTGTAAACAGCAAATTATATATATATATATATATATATACTTGTATATTTGAAGGTTTACTTAATGATAAAAATGATCTGTTCTTCGGAACTCAAAATAAATAATGTTATTATTATAATGTTAGGCCTATTAGTTATTTTGAGTTCCGAATAACAAAACATTTTTATCACTAAGTAAACCTTCAAATATACAAGATATTTATTAGGGATAATTTGTATATTTTTCAGTATTCACATGTATTATATATATATATATATATCCCGGATGGGCCAATAGTGCGTGGACGGAAGATTGTGGGCTTATTAACGGACATTTTTAAAGTTTGTTAATTGTACATAATATGGGGCCTTTAGAGCTACAAATTAAAAATATGTTTGTTGCACTTCTTATACAGGGTGGTCCATATCAAAATTATGTTTTTTTAAATGGAACGCCCTGAGTATTGCATATTTGGATTCTACAGCCAATTTTAGTACGACTTTATCTCATGCAATGTATTCTAAAACAAACCGTTTAGCCGCAAATCGGGTTTTTGTGAAAAAACTGCTGTCTGAAAAAAATTGAATATCGTGCGAACCATAAAACTTAGATATATTTGTTATTGAAAGACGTTAGACAGGAATTTAATTAAATCTTCTATAAGGAGAAGTTCCCTTCTACACACCGAAGATATTTAATGAAAACAATTTATATATATACTGTATATAGTTGGGAACTTATGGCTTTAACGGGCACATGACGTTCGTGATTTTCAGGAATTATTTAAATAAAAAAAATAAAAATTATGGGCGACATAAATTTGCCACTAGTTTGCCACAATTTATTTTCTGTAATCTATTTAAATATTTCATAAAATACCTTAATATTAAATTTATGTACTTCTCCAGAAGAATTTCCAATATAAATTTTTTCCCAACATTTTTCTAAACATTGAATCGGCGCATTTAAATTTATTTTTGAAATTTCTTCTTCAGTCTAAAAAAAAAAAAAAAAAAAAATAGAAACACAAAGTTAAGAAAAAAATAAATTAAAAAAAGAAAAAGATAGAAAAACTTACATTATAATCAAATACTCTAAAATAAGAATCATTTGAACCTGAGAAAAGTTTCGTTGGTTTATTATCTAATTCTAATGAAAGAAATATCGAGGTTACAGATCCACTATCTTTGCCAAATTTTTTGATTATCGTTCCTTTACGCCAAGAAAAGAGATAAATAAAACCATCTTCACAAGCGGCCAATATTACTTGTCTTAAAGTGGGAAGTGTGAAAGTCTGAAAAATAAAAAAAATGTTATTTCATTTAATAATAAATAATCAAAGAACGTATAGAGGGTAGATTAAATATTTATAAGCATCCTTCTCTGTTTAGAGATAAAAATGAGATTCGCAAATCTTATAATGTTCGACATATGATTATGCTCTGCCACTTTGTTAATTCTCACTAGGACTAGGAACAAAAACAAGTCTTCGTCCTCTTCAGAGATTCTCTGGATCAAATTGATAATAGTGAAAATTCAACGCATATATAGGCCTATATATATATGTCCCTATATATATATATATATATATATATAAACAGAAAAATTATGTTTATTAATAAAATATTGTAATTAAAGAGAGTTAATTTGCAATATAAATATTTAATAATGAAAATATACTAATGATGACAACTGCGAAAGCTTCAATTCCATTACTTGTATTTGGATTTTTAAGTTTTAAGATAGACACATATTAATTTGAATGAAAATTTATTTAAGTAACTTTGAAACACAGAAAAAAAAGATGTCTACGTATTGATTATTTTATATGTGAAACTGAGATGTTTTTTTAGACAGAAGATTCATGTTCAAAAGAAATTTCTTGAAGAATTGAAGTTTATGTTGCAATTGCGTCACTCCTCTTCCCTATGATAAAATCTAAAATGATATTCAATATGTTATTTTTTTGTTTTGATTTAATTTTAAGAGATGGGACGAATATAATGTTTCAAATATTTGATTCAAAGTTTCTGGCAATGAGGCATCAACAATCCAATCGTTTCCTATATATATATACCCTAGTATATAGTAAGGTGCAATATTAGAGCATTACATGCGTTTTCTCATGTGATTATTTAATTGTTTTTATAAGAGAAGACAAAAATTAGAGATGAGGAAAAATAATTCAATGATTTTTTTCTACGATTGACAATTTTTCAATAACGACTAGAACACTCAACATTAATTCCCAGATATCCCGTATTTTAGACTATTCTGAAATAATCAGTGATTTGCTTATGTAAAATAGATTGTTAAAATCTTTGTTTCTGGAATTGGGATGACAGAGTAAAAAAAAAAAAATTTCAACGAGATGACCTAGATAGAAACGTCAATCTAGCATTGTAAGTTTAATAAAATAAATTTTGGTGCAGGGTTTTGAAAATTTTTTGACTCTACCTTATTTATTTATTTAAGGTGCGCGTCTCGGAAAACCGTTAAAACACGATTGACTCGAGGCGGCACCAGATGGCGTTAGTGTTCCCCCATTGGATAACACGCAACTTGTTCCATTTCATTCTAGACTTTCCAGCTAATTAATTAAAGGCAAAAATTAATTATTTTTTAACACAATGATTACTAATTTAATTATCTACAACTTATAGAGCTCCTTTTTAAAATATCTTTTATTTAATGCCATTAATCTAAAAAAATTTTTTTTTTCGAAAATCAAAAAAGGGCTTCTATAAGTTGTAGATATTTTAAATAGCTTTAATTTAAAAAAAATTTGAGGTCGATAGCTTCAAAATTGTGGCCGCTGGAAAGTCCCAAAATTAGCACCCCGAGACGCGCACCTTAAAAAGAATGTTGGTATTAGGCCACCAGCCAATTTTGCCACTGATATAACTCTACCTCAAAAAATAAATATAATAATCCAAAAAATATTAAATGCCATTGATCTTATTATATATTTTGAATGATCTCTAATATTAATTATCCTGGGTCTCAAATTTTCTCTAAAAGGTCCTGTATAAATATATATATATATATATAACCACAACCAAGCTCTCCTAGATCTCAAAGGCAAATCCAAATCCCTGAGACATCCAATGACCCAAATTTAAGGAACAACAAAATCTACGATCCCAAAAACAAATCACCACCACTATTTCTTCCACACCAGATACTCTTTAAATTATTTAAAAAGAAGAGCCGTGATGTCACGTCAAACTTAATAACCAACGCAGCTTAATCCGATAAATGTTATATATATATATATATATATATATAAGTAGTTACTTTTGGGATGGATGCTTAGGATCTCCAATTTGTAAAACTTGGCTCCACTAAAGACAATTATTTCATGTGTTATGGCATCAGAATATGGAGAAAAAGATACAAAAATTAAATTGATAACTTTCAGTCCACCAAATAAGACGACAAAGATAGAGATGTCTCTATTACTAAGGTACGAGTTAAATCGTTGAGTCAGTTTTGCCGGGAAGTCTGTCAATTTCATTATCTCTCTCTTTTTTAGTTTGGAGAATTTAAGCTGCGCTACAATAAATCAAGAGAACCCTACAAGTTTAATTTACTAAATACATAATTTCTCTTATAACTAAATTATTCCCGAAACACCGAACAGACCTAGTCAAGCCATAACACATGTTACAATAGCCTATTGGTTGACATGTGTCAATATTTACTGAATGGCAGTCAGTAAAAAAATGTTTCGCCCATCTCTGATATCAATAAAAACTAATCTGAATAAAATATTTTAAAAAAACTTACCTGAATCTCATTAATACTTCCAGCTGGTCCTTGGAATTTTTTTTTTCAACCAAAGGAGTATTTCCTGGCACTTTATCTATCCCTTTCGCTGGCGTAGAAGAATCGTCTAAACGAATTACATTTTTGTTTTTTTGTTTTGCACTTTTATCAACAACATTTGATTTATTATTTTTTAAAACCTTCTCAAGTGACGATTGCATTTTTAAAAAATCATCTTTTAGTGATAACACCAATAATTTCAACTCATTATTTTGAGATTCTAATATATCTATTCGTTTATTTAATGTCACAGTTTCAGATGGTGTCTCTTCTTTAAAAACAGTTTGTGTCGAGATTTCTTGATAATTACAATTCGTTTGAGTAGAAGAATCCAAAAGATGAGTAGATGAATTAATATCACAAGAATCATCAATTTTAGAATTATCGTTAAATTCAATTAACTCTTTTTTAATTTGTATATTTTGTATACAACTATTTAAATTGTTTTTTGTATTTCCTTCATTCAAATTATTCTCAAGATTGGAATGATCTTTAACAATTTGTTCAGTTGAATTTTTGTGATTTTCCTCATTTATAATTTGACGACTTTCATCTAAATGATTATTTTCATTTAATTCTTTAATTTTAGCTGAACATAAATCAGATGATTGGGAATTTTCAATCGTATTTATATCCAATACCGATGAATCAGCTTCGTCTAAGAGTTTATTTAATTCATCAGGATTATTTATCAAAGATTTATCCTTTGAATTGTTATCGTTAGTTAATTGCTCCTCTTCAAAACATTCATTTAAGTCAATCCCTAAAATACTTGTAATTTCGTTTATTACCTCCTGAGGTAAATTATTCAAATTGATTGCCATATCTGGATCATCTAATAAACTATCAGCAATATGACTTAATATAGGATTATCTTGTTTACGCAATAAATTTTGAATTCGTTCTTCCGCGACTTTTCTCATTTCACGTGTGAGTTGTAATCTTTTTGATTTGATTAATTTTTGTAATTCAAAATTAATACGCCCTGGACCTGGATTATTTATAATATCTCTCAATAATTTATTGCCTAAATCTAATAATGGTGCATCATTTCTTTGAATATTTTCATCACTTTTTTTTGGTAATTCAAAAGTTTCTTGATCACAAGAATTTCGTTTTTTACGTTTTACTAATCGTGGTGAAATACTTTTATTTTCACGTTTTAACGAAGACGGTGAATTGAAATAAGATAAAACTTTAGGTAATGAATTATTACTATCGTCATTTTTTGGCGAATTTGATATTTTTCTATCAGGCGATGACGATAGAATTTCTCTTCTTGGTGAATTCAAATTTTTTTTTGATTTTTTTGGCGATCGACTAGGTGATTTTTTTTTAGGTGAATCGTTTTGCTCATTGTCAGAAATAGTGATTTGAGCGCAAACTTTATTTCCCTCTGGACTTTTCTCTTCATCAGAAATTGTCAATTGAGGACATCCAATTCTTCCGATCTCTTTCAAATCATTTATATTCAATTTTAATTCATTAATGCTATCATTAACACAAACGACATTGATCTTTTTTGATTTCCCCTTTCTATCCTCGTTATCATCATCCGATGATTGTATTTCTGAAATGTCCTCTTTATCCAGATTTTTTAATTTTTCAGTCACTAGTAGTTTAGAATTCTCAATCATTCTTCTCCTATCTTCTTCTGAACCTGGATGAGGGGAAGTCTCAGAAAATTTGCATGCTTTCAAATTATGATTCCTTTTTTTCTTATTAATCATCAAACTGCTTTTAGAAAAACCCTTTTTATTATGAGCTTGAGAATTTGATCTCTGATAATCATATTGATTGAAATTATTATCATTTTGAAATGATGATCCTGAATTATAATATGAATTTGAATAATATTGGGGATTTTGATAGTGATATTGATTATAGTTTTGATGATAATTATCATTCCAATTAGCCCCTGAATTATCATTCCAATTAGCCCCTGGATTATCATTCGACCAATATCTTATATCGTCAAATTTACTTCTTTGATTATTATTCCATTGAGAAGAATTGTGATTGCCAAAATAACTCATTTTTTTAAAAAATAAGATCTAAAAAAAATATTAATCATCAGCAATTATTTGATTTGTTTTTTTAATATAATAAATCACATATAATTACCTGAAGAGCTTTATATATCTTCTGATTAAGTTGCTATAATGTATAAAAATGTTAAAAGAAAGCACTAAAATATATACAATTTATTTTTTAAATATTTAAAATTTAAATATTAAATATGGAAATTTATTTTTTTTATTAGTATGAAATTATCTTAATGAAATATAAAATTATTTGAGGATATTTTCACTAATGTCATGGCGCCATTAAAAAATGGCAACATTGCAAATTTACAACGTTGCCAATATTCAATTAAATTGGCTAGCAATTAATTGAAATAAACAGGATCGGGTCTAAATTGGCTACATTTTTACTTCATACAATCACAATAAAATTATAATAATAATTTTTTAAACTTTAATTATTATTTTTCAAGAATTATATATATATATAAAATATTTTTGGTTTAACTTCCAAAATTTTTTAATAATAAAAAAACATTCACACTTTTTTCTCATTCACACTCACACTCACACACACATTCACACAGTCTTTTCGGCAACTTAGGTCATTTAAGACTTTAGACGATAACCGTTGTAATATATATTATCTATTGTGGGTTGAGGCATTTCTATTTAAGCCATCTGGTATCCAAATGGCTTAAATAAAATCATCGGACTGCCTGGGTCCGAACCCGCGACGTTTGGTATAGGAGGTAGGCACGCTACCTACTACGCCACACCCGGGGGCAACTTCCAAAATTCCCTCTCCTATTCTCACCGTCATTAAACAAGCAACATTGGAATAGAAAGAGTTAAGTTAGCAACTGTTAGAAACAAATTTGATCTTGTACATTTGGTACATTGTTACAGGTAATTGTAAATATTGTTTTGATTGTTATTGTCAAAGAAAATTAGAAATGCCGTCTTCATTTCAAGACCATATTACTCTAGCTGTTCAAAGATCGGTATACAAATCAAAAAAGATCCATTCCAATAATAATAATAATACAATAATTTAGACTCAAGGATTTCATTATCGTCAAGTAAAGTTTTGGAGACTAAATTTGTATTTAATACCTATCGGTCGAGTGCAAACCAGAAATCCAATTTTATGAAAAAATGTAATCCACTCACTCAAAAATCTGTTTTAAAATCGGCTAAATCCTATAATACGGTAAGTAAATTTTTATTAATATTGGGAAGTTTTTCAGGGAGAATTCACCCTCCCTTCCCTTTATTAGCCTAAAAGAGGTGTCGGTAAGCCAATTTGATCGAGATATATCAAAATGTTAATAATTGAAAAATGAAATTTTATTTGAATTTCCTTTCTCGTCGGGTTTGCGCATGCGCATCCAAGTTTTATACATTTTATACGTTTTATACATTTATACGTTTTATACAAGTTTTATCCGCGATATTTGTATAAAACTGCAAAATCGTGTATAAAACCCAACTCTGCCTGGAATAGACCGTGTTTTAGGCACACCATTTTTTTTACTACCTGATGTCCCTTCCCGTTTATTCCCTGGTACATTTTGACATTTCTTGAATTTTTTTTTTTTTTTAATTTTATTATTAAAATAATGGAAATGCCACTTTTTTCTAAAACTCTAAAATTATTACATTCAAATGCCAAAGATGCAGAGGAGCAATTAAAAAATCTTCTAGAAGAAGTTGTTAAACAAAAATATGGAATTTCTAAAACGTTCTCCAACTTTTTTAATAAAAAGGTTTTATAATTTCATTTTTTATTCATATATTTATTATTTCGAATATATATATGCTAAGATAGGTTTTCTTGGGTTAAGTCGCGTGGGATATTGAGATTTACTCGACGTTTTGACTCTTTTGGAACCATTTTCAAGAGCATGGGATTAGAGGGGAATTATTGAGGTAGTTTGTATATATATATATATCACAAAAAAAAAAAAAAATCCTTGACTTTTAGCCTTTTAGCCTAGCCGCATGTTGAGGCGCAGCTTGGTGAGGTGACGCAGGGTGACTGAGTTTCTGTGAAACACAAAAATGATAGGGACCGCGCCCCACGTCACCCTGCGATGTAACTTACGGGGTCCCTATCATTTTTGTGTTTCACAGAAACTCACAGTGAGTCACCCTGCCTTGCGCCTCAACATGTGGCCGGCCTTATGATATCCTCACCGAAATGTCGAGTAAATCTCCTTTATCTCCGGCCATTCACGATCGCTCCAAATAGATGTCATCCATTCACTACATAATATTCATTTGTTTTCCCCACTCACGGTCAGTTTTTGGAGTGACATCGCTCCATTTTGGACGGATGGAGCGATCGTGAATGCCCCTTCTTTTCCACACATTTATTTTAGTGTGAACCAGTATTATGTATTAAAATCTCAGGCACTAGGTGCGTTATTTCGCCGAAACAAGTGATTTTTAAGCAAACTTGTTAGCCTCATTTTATATATATATATAAATTATAATTGTCATCTTTTTATTAAACCAAGAATGTATCTACCAAGTGCATGAGATTTTAATCTTACAAAAGTTGAAGGAGTTCAATATTTTATTGTAACATAATGATTTATTATTTTCGCACAGGTGTTTAAGTCAAGTGTTACTCTTTAGGATCTGACGTATGTTTGATCATATTATTTAAATCTGGAGCTACACGAATACCACCTTCCAAAGTTGAACACTTGATCTTTTGACCCATCATACAGCCGAACTTTAAACGACTCGAGCTTTTAAAGTCAACGTCATTTGACAAATGTTCAAAAACGAATATTGGAAGCTCGTTGATGCGTTAAATAATCTCGAGTTCATCATTAGAATTACTCGCCGTATCGTATAGCTCCGGCTGGTAAAAGTTTGAAAAGAAATTTATAGGACAAAAGACATATTCAAAATATATAATTTAATAGTTCCATTATATGAACATATATATTTTAGGATCCCAAACGAGAAAGCTCGAAATCGTCTTCACGTAAAGAGGAGAGAAAAAGTTTTGAAAAACATTCAGATGATTCATCAGAGAGTGTTTCTTCATCAAAACGATCGAAAATTGAATCGAAATCAAGTCATTCACATTCTGAGCCTTCTACACCTTTAAATCAAGCCATTATTGATCTAATTGATGTTGAGCCACCAAAAAAGGAACCAAAAAGTGATGAAGATGAAGACTTTAATCTTGAAATTCTGGAAGAAGAATTAACATGCGTAGTTTGCAGGTAATATTTATTTATAAATAACTTTTTGTCAACTTATAACATTAGCTGGCCATACATGAAGAGGTAGAGCCGTCAGGTTGGACCCGGGAACCAATCTGTCGGGTCGATCCGCTACGGTTAAAACCGTCATCACTCACAAACAAAAAGGAAAATCCTGCAGATCAACCTGTATAGTTGGCCCGCTACGGATCAAATTGTACGTGGGCAAAATCTTTGGACTGCAGCCGATTTAATCGCGGATTTGAATAAATCCGTGGACTTTTGTCTTGAAGAAAGTTTTGCCTGCCAGTAGACAAGTTGAATAAAAAATGCCCTCTTATAGAAAAAAAACAGGCTCTGGGCTTTGGAATATGGAACATGAGTATGGAAAATAATTATATAAAAAAAGAACTAAGTGGACAAAAATCTTTTTATTGAAAAGAGAGGAATTCAGCCATATTCCTTTCCTAAAAGAACTGAGATTTTTTTCTTTAAATGTCCAAAAAATAAATTTGTAAAAAATTCTTTGAATAATAGTAAGATGTCCTCCCCTGCCCCCAAAAGTGTCTATCTAAAAAGATGGTCCGTGGCGGTCAAAACTGTCGCTTGGCCACTAACGAAAAGATAAGTCCGTGAGTTTAGACCGCCGTCAAATCTGGCGGTCAAAACCGGCGCGTGCTTGCTTACTAACGAAAAGATAAATCCGTGCGTTTGGACAAAACCGACAGATCTATCTCTTGGTGTATGGCCAGCTAATGATGTTATGTTATATTCCTAGTAATCACTTTATATTAAATATGTAATTAAAGAAAATATGCCTTGTGTAGGAAATAATTGGAAAATAGACAAATGAATTGTGACTAAGCAAAACGAATATAGATATACTTCAATAAAAACAAATTACCCCTCTATTTCGACTAGTTTTTCGTAGTTTCACTTTATTATTAAATAAATAATTATTCTATTATAATGTTCATTTTTTATAATTTAACCCTTATAAATACATAAAGTATGCCTTGATAGCCAAAAATGGGGGGTGCCATGACATTTTAGATTGTACCTAAGTTGCTGTCTGTTAATAACTTTTGAATGAATTGTGTGAGACTGTTCGAATGTACAGTGAGGGTCAATATTAAGTCCCACCCATACGTTTTCTACTTGTGATTATTTCATTGTTTTTAAAAAAATATATATTTTTTAATGAAAACTTTCATGGTTCAAACCTAGAAAATTTCCAATTAGGATTTTCATTTTCTTTTATAAAAACAATGAAATAATCACATGTAGAAAAGGCAAGGGTGGGAATTAATATTGACCCTTACCTAAGTTGCTGTCTGTTTATAACTTTTGAATGAATTGTGTGAGACTGTTCGAATATACCATATATATTGAGTAGTGAGGATATCCAGGCAGCCAAAAAAACAATAAAGAAAATTATATTTATCTTTATTTCATATGTTTGTCGACGTTTCGGCCGATATTCCGGCCTTCATCTGGACAAATGCTGTTTGCCTCGAGCTCATAGAGGCTCTTGGCAACTCCTGACAATGTGTTTGAGCGAACATTCGTCGGATGTCATGACTTCTGGTTCAATAGTATATATAGTCAATATTGAACCAGAAGTCATGACATCCGACGAATGTTCGCCAAACACTGTCAGGAGTTGCCAAGAGCCTCTATGAGCTCGAGGCAAACAGTATTTGTCCTGATGAAGGCCGGAATATCGGCCGAAACGTCGACAAACATGAAATAAAGATAAATATAATTTTCTTTTTTGTATTATTGTTTTTTGGCTGCCTGGATATCCTCACCACTCAATATATATTCAGCCACTCCTCCTGAAATTAATCATATACCATATATATTTGTCTAATAGCGCTCTTTTAAATACATAAAGTATGCTTTGAAAGCCAAAACGTTTTTGGAAATAATAGTGGGACCACGACTTGTTAGATTGCTCTGTCTGTTTATATCTTTTGAATGAAATGTGTGAGACTATTCTAATGTTGCGTAAATATTTGTCTAATAGAGCCCTTTTAAATATATATACAATATGCCTTGATACCATTTTTCGGCATCTGAGACCATTTAGACCCTAGCCCAATTTATTTCAATTGATTGGACGGGATGCAAACCCTTGACCTTTTTCGCACCAGAAACTAATATTATTTGACTTAACAACTTAAAAATTCTTCCATATTTTTAACTTATACATATATTTTTCAGAGGAATGGAAGTTGGCGTTCGCAATCAATTAGTTGAATGTCTTGAATGTCATTCCTTGTATCATCAAGAATGTCATAAGCCTCCAGTATCTGAAGAGGATATGAATGATCCACGATCAGCTTGGTATTGTGCCAATTGTGCAACGAATCTAAACAAACCACTGAAACAAGGAGCTCGATCATCGCCAAAGCTCATCTCTGCTAAGCAAGAATCCTCACACTCGCATAATATTTTCAAAAGAAGTGAATCGAAGGTATTAATATTTAAGGTTATGGAGAAACGACTGCTTTCCATGTCAAAATATATAATTATAATATAGAGTACTCCCCCCCTCCTTTCTCCCCCCCCCTTCTCCCTCCTTTTCATTTTTATATATAGAGATTATTTTACTTAATTATACTTAATTTTTTAATATCCTTTCCGACTCTCCCGATACACAACAAAACTTCCCATTTTTAATTCAAAATTATAAATCAACATAATATTTTATTTACCTCACTTCTCCTTTTTTATTTTTTCTTATTTTAGATACTCATTCTTTGTATTTACAAACCTCCACTCTCACAACACCATTTCATCACTTCTCGTTTAGGTCCCAACACCTACAAAAAATTAGAACGTACACGCGCCTGTCGGGTCGCTTTGAGAAATTGTTTCAGATCATATAAATAATTGTATTATATACTTTATATATGGATACTGTTTTTCCCTCAGTGACTTGCTTATCAGATGTTGTCCCATCCCACATGTAGAATGGCTTCTCATTTATTTTATTATTTTGTAAAACTCTCCACTATTATATAATTTAATGCACTGAGGATGGTTTGCTTTAGACATACCGAAATATTTGCAAATAAATTATTTAGACGTGGAAAGCGCTATTTGTTTACTCTCCACAACCATAATTCAATCGTCCCACCATACGTGGTTTCTGGTATTAAATTTATATTATTATAAATATTTATTATTAAATCAAATAGACAGATTTATTCATTATTAATGGGAAAAATTGAAATATATTACAGTAGTCTTTTTAATCGGACCTAAACTGATTCTGAAAATTCGGGATAACCAGGAACATTTAATATAATGCAAAATTTATTATTTATCTCTTGAAAAAATCTGTAATGACACTTTGTTTTTTTAAATTACCCCTCTTTTTTTGCTGCAAGATCCCGAAGAAGTGGCTTTTCAACACGCCTTATTAGCTGGTATGCCGGAGTATCCAAGTCCGGATTAGCAAGACTCTACTGTACCTACCTTATTCTATTTAATGAGCAATGTACATTTTTTTTACTTTCTCGTATAGTATATAAAGAGAAAGTATTGTAATCGTCAAGAAATTTGACTTCGAAATTTTGATGTTTCTCCACATTTTAGACCTGAGTCAAAAAAAACAGTTTTGGCATTATGTCTGTGTGTTTGTGTCTGTCCATGTGTCTGTCTGTGTGTGTGAACACGATTGCTGCCAGATCGATGAAATTTGGTATATACTCCTTACTGTAAAATTGTATATTTCTATCAACTTTTGGAGTAAATACGATCACCTGGAAGTAGTATTTTACCTAATAAGTTTTTTTTCAGAAATTAATTTAGAAAAAAATCAAAACAAAATCAAACAGGTGTCATCTTTTATTCTCCGGCCCTTTCTATATGTTTATTTCTTTATTATTTCGCCCTTTTATTTATGTTGAATGAGGAAAGAATATACAGCCAATAATTGAGCCGCTATTTAAGCTCTTTAGTTCAATATTTCGGTTGGGATCCCCCTGCCATCTTCAGCATTCAAAGAACAAATTCAAATTTTTATAC
Source organism: Euborellia annulipes (assembly GCA_023213315.1). Classification (NCBI taxonomy): domain Eukaryota; kingdom Metazoa; phylum Arthropoda; class Insecta; order Dermaptera; family Anisolabididae; genus Euborellia; species Euborellia annulipes. Next base: position 6,669 of record JAKCPI010025429.1, on the reverse strand, counting down.
AAAAAAATAGAGTTGTCATTATTATTAATATAACGTATTTGCCATCTTAGTTAATTGAATATATAATTTTCTTAGAAGAAATTTGACTTCTTTGAGAGTAATCAGGTATCAGCTCGAAGGAGTTACCGGGATTATTTTTAATATAGAAAAAAGTAGCTCGTTAAAAAGATTGAACGTAATCCAAATTTATATTTTTATTTTACAATACAACATCGCATATTTTTTTTTTTTTTGCAGTCAAGCAGTCAAATCTTACCTAATATGAATAAATCATCTACAAGCCCCACACCAATTGGAATGGCAGGTCTTGCAGCGAGTTATCAACCAGCAAAAAATACATATTCTTCGAGTTCTAAATCTAGTTCAAGTAAGAAATATAATATATAAAATAATGATAGAGAACTGAACGTGGCGATGTTTAATAAAATTGAAAATTTTTTATAGACGCACAGTGAGGGACAATATTAGTCCCACCCATGCGTTTTCTTTTTTTTTTTTTTTTTTTTTTTAAAAAAAAAAAAATTTTCTGGAAATTTTCAGTTTTAAATTTTCCTTTAAAAAATATAATTTTTTTAAAAACAATGAAATAATCACAAGTAGAAAACACATGGGTGGGACTTAATATTGTCCCTCACTGTACATGTATTAATATTTTGATTTCGTTCTTACTTTCTTTTACCTTTATATGTATAGATAAAGCGATATATAGATAAAGCAAGTATTGAAATGGATTCATGTCGAAAATTCGATGACGAGATTTTGATGGATTTGTCAATAATAAGGCTGAACGCACACCAATTGAGCAAAAACGCTCTTGGACAAAAGGTTTTTGACTAATCGTGCCTAAAACTGTTTTTTCAATACTCTTCTATGTGTCAACGCAAACCGAGAAGGCAAAACACAATTGAGCATGATTCGACATCATTGAAGAAAATGTTTTGTCATTGAGCGTTTTGCTCAGTCGATGTGCGTTGGCATTGGACAAAATGTTCTGCCATTTAGTAAAAAATGCCAACTCACACCGATTAGATAAAAATGCTCAATGGGTAAAAAATAGTAAAACATTTTGCTCAATGGTAAAACATTTTCTGAATGGCAAAACATTTTGCCTAATCGGTGTGCGTTGGCATTGAGCAAAACGTTTTGCTCTTGGACTAAACATTTTGTCTTTGAGCGTTGGTCTGCGTTCAGCCTAAGACGCATCAGTATTTTGGACTGACTGTTCGCCAAAAAGCTCGTTCAGACTGCGCAGCTTACCATTTTTATTTTCAAAGTGATCGAGCCTAATATGCTAATATTAAAGCCTATAATTATCTCTATAAAAGAAGGTGTTTATTAATTTAAAGCATTCCTATGAAAATAAAAGTATAAACCAGACCATATAAAACAAAATTGTTAATTTTTCTCTAACCTCAATATTAATAATTTATTATTGTAGTAATTTTTATATCTAATTTATCCCATTTTTGTTTCAGAAAATAAAAAACGTTTTTAATTAAAAGGAATAAATTGAAATTTGTATTTATTTATAAGAAAAAAACAAGAAAAATTATAGATATATAATAATACATTTATTATTATAATTGGTATTTTGCAACAAATAAGCTCCATTTAAAAATTTTTATTTTTCTTATACAAATTGAAGGTAAGGAAGATAATGTTTAAAAAAATCTAGATCTTTTAATATAGAAGCATTTTATTTTTATTTTATACATTTAAAAATTAATTATGTGATATAATTCTAATGGTTTCTTGATTGTGGAATTTAGTGTCATTAAATATTTGAAATTTTTTTTATATTTATAATCAAAGCTTAGTTATTTAGAATAATATGTTTATAAATTCATTTGCAATGACAAAATATTTTTATTAAGAACAATCTATTAAATGTAAGCATTAATGAATGCCGGGTCGGTTGTTCTTAATGAACTACACTGCCATTATAAAATAATTATGCAAATGAGAATATATATATATATATATATATCACCTTGAAGTTTCAGGAATCGAAAAATCGACAATGTTCCTTTCAGGACAGTAGACAGAAATTTGTTCGAGGGGGGGGGGGTAGTGAAAGGTTCAGTTTTTTTTTTTAATTTAAGGTCTTTTTCCCCATCACATATATTTCAAATGATTTGTAGTCACTTCAAATAAAATAAATTTTTCTCGCTTGGGACGGGAAGCGAACCCGAAACCCCAGAGAGGACAATATCAATTTTGATAATTAGCTTATATTTTTAATTTTCTGAATAAATTCCTGAATCTTTGTGATCAAGGTGATACTGTATATATATTATTTTTGCTATACGATTTATTTTTATCCTATATTTATATTTCATTTATAAATATAAAGAAAATTTAATTACTAATTTAAGTGCAAACAATTCTAATCCTTTTTCTAGAAAGAAATCCATTTTCTCTTCTCAATCTTCAAATAAATTTGAGAAAACAGTGTAGACTGAGAATGAAAATCGTATCATCTATAAAAAATAAAAATAAAATATGTTCATAAAAAAGTCTTCTTTTTCTTATAATTTATTTTTTATTTGTTAAAAAATTAAATAATAAGTAGGTAAAAGAAGATTTGAAGGGCAATTACAAGAAAGCTTATTTATTAATTGACTTTTTGATATGTTAAATTAATTATGTCAAATAGACTTATTATGTAATATCTAAGAAATTCTTCATGCATTATACCATACTCATTTTGTTTTTGAAGACAATTATTGTTTATAAAATGAAAGAGTGTGGATGCAGTCCAATATTTATATTAAGAATAACGGATTACGAGGTTCCGTTATTCTTAATTATTGTTATGTTAAGAGCTATATTTCTCTACCATTCAGAAATTTTATAGTGTAGACATATTTCAAATTTTCACAGGATAGGGACGGCTAAATAATATTTACTCAAAGGCGGCAAATATATCTAGAATCCCTCCTGTATATATCTATATATATGTCGTAGACACATTGTGAAATTAGACATTTCATGAACTGCAGACAGATCTTGTAATGGTCGGTCAGTTATACGAAGTCACTAAAATTTTTAGGCAGTTCATGAAATAAGTTGTAGAATTACATGAAACTGAGAACATTTTCTCAGCTGCGACCATTTTTATTCTGGAATCGGCTCTCTAATTTTGTATTGTCACAAATATTACACGATCGGCAAAACGGCTATTAGACATTTCATGAACAGTCTAAATAACTTAGACATTTCATATAATTCCACAACATTACATGATCTGTCTAAGGCCCCATTGCATTTTATTAACTACCATTTTAGTCACTTCGTGTAACTGACCGACCATTACACGATCTGTCTGCAGTTCGTCTAGACAGTTCACGAAATGCCTAATTCCATCTAATTTCACGAAGTGTCTACGACATATATATATATCGCCTGCTGAGAATCATGTTGGCGAAAGTCCGAAAAATCAATTTTTGAGTTAAGCCTACTAAATTTGTTAAAACGTCTTCTCTTTTGAATGTCAAAGTGGCGAAAATATCCATTCTTTGATATTGATTCTGGCTTATTCATTTGTTGTCCTGCTATTTAAATGTATATGATTATAAAACTTTCAAACTCCTTTTCTCGAATTGTTGAATTTCAGACTTTCGCCACTATGATTCTCGTCAGGCGATATTACAGAAAATCGTATGATGCCATTTTTTTTTTTTTTTGTAAATGCAATATCATTTATGAAATCTAATGCCAATGAGCAGAGAACTACATACATTCCACTAGCAACTTTTTCTTGTGGCTACTTCAAATCGAGGTGTCCTGACTCATGAACTTCGAACTGAAGAAAGATTCAAGCAATAAGTGACAACAAATGATAAGATCTATGTTGCGATTATCGAGGGAGAATAGAAAATTGCATTCAAGAGAATTCAAACCTTCTTTCTGACACTTATTCAAATGACATAGATTTAGAATTGCCTGTAAATATGAAGAATTTTCTAAATTTTGATTTTCATTAAACAATTTCTGTTCATTTCAAAAACGTTCTGGTCCCATTGGTCATAATAAACTAAATTTATAACCAATCTTTTTGACATAAGTGTTAATAAATTTATTAATAATTTTTTTTAAATCAAAATACTTTGTTTTGAACAATGACAGTTCCTAAAAAATTGCTGTTTATATTATACTGTATATATATATAACCCGAGAAAACTTATCTTCATATATATATATATATATATATATATAATTAATGGGCAAAATATCAGCATGAATTAATTAATTTGAATAATAATAAACCTTTATAAATATAAAAAAAAATTGATTAATGAATGATATTACCTCGACAAAAAATGCGAAGTTCATAGTTATAAATGGTCCAGCTTTTGCTTCAATTTTTTCTTGAGTTTTTGCCATTATAATTAGTAATGATAATTTAGTACTTTGATCGAAATTGTACCATTGGTTTTTATAAATATTGGTTGCAATTTTAAAATACTAAAACAAAATCGAATTAATATTATTTAGTAAATATTATAAAATTTCAATAATTAAAAAAAAATTACCTGTGCTTGAGTTTCCTCACTGACCCAACAAAAGACAAGAAATTGAATACCAAAAGTAATCAGTGAAAATAGGAAAGTAAAAACTTTATCAGGATCATCCCCCTAAAAATTAAAATATTTTTATTGTTTAAATTTATGACGAGTAATGATAGAGATCGATTGATATTAAAAAAAAAAAAAAAAACTATATAATTTTAGATCCTTCTTTTTTGAATTTAATAAAATAATTTATTAATTTTTGTTGTTTTTTACGAGATACTATTTAACGATTGTTTTAGAGTGTATACGACGTTTATTTATTAATATGATGATATCTATCATTTCAATTTTGATTATTCAAATATTTGAATGAAGCGACTTACCCCTTCTCTTTTCTCAGCCAGCCAATCAAATCTTTGTTTGAGAAGAATTGACCAATCAGAGAAGAGATGCAGATAATTAGAGGGAATGATTGTTAGTGTCGTGTATTCGCCCGGTTGTTGCAAAGTTTTTTTTTTTAGTGCTTTAGAAATGTTTTATTTTATTTGTGAATTCATAAAATTAACAGTTGAAGCTTCAGGATATCATCTCAAAAAGGATTAAAACGAAAGCTGTTACGCTCCAATATTAAACAGTAAGCAATTTTATTTTCTCAACTATTTAACCTATATGAATACATGAGGCTTTCAGAAGCCAAATTTATATGCTCTATTTTATCTTTTTATTATTATTTTTATGATATGATTTCTACAACTCTTTTCACATAATGAATACAAAATCAATGATTAGTGGTTTTTTAATTGAGTAAATGAGCATAGAAAGAACATGCATTTATAGTTACCTCTCTTGTGATCTATTGAATATATAAATACATATTGTATTTCTCCACTAGTTAGTTGTGATAATAGAAACATAATTTTTTTTATACTTTTATGGATGATAATTTTTTTTTAAATCTTCGGCATTTGAGCCTTATAGACTTTAAACTCAACACAATATACTGAATATATTTCACAGGCCAACAGTGATTTTGATGCTGGGTATTTTTAGCTATTCTTGGGTATAGGACAGCGCAGTTACCCAAAATGCCATCAGTTCCATCAGCTCTAGTTTTAGAGATATGGAAAAAATTAAATTTTATATGCTGCTCTTATTTTGAATTATCTAAATTTCTTTAATGCGTTCCCCCTTAGAAATATGCAGATAGTTGAATTATATAGAAATATCAACCAAGTTTCAACCTATTTGGACGTGATAGTAATTTTTCACATGGGTAAAAGTTAAAAAAAATTGAATTAGTAATGGCCAAAGTTGAAAACAAAAAACCGAAAAATTCGATTTTTCTAAATTTTTAGCCGTATCAGAGGCACTAAATTGTTCTGAAACTTGAAAGTGTCTATGTATTTCAACTATCTCCATTTTTCTAATGATTGATGCATTAAAAAACCATATAATTCAAAATAAGAGTGCATTTTCTATTAAAATTTAATTTTCTCTATATCTCTAAATTTATATAGAGCTGATGGAGCAAAGCTGATGGTATTATTTTTTGAATCAGCTCTACCCATTAACCCAGGTTTAACTCTAAAATTCAATGCACCAAAAAAATGTTTTTAGTTGACTTTATTATGATCCAAATTATCCAAGCACATTTATTGAAAGTAATTGTAAAATAAAATAAGTATCAATCAAAACCAACTAGCTTTGATGCCAGGAATAGAAGAGAGAAGGAAAATTTTTCGGAGAAGTATGATGAATGGCATTTTGACCTCAATAATTTAAATACCCCATATAGGGACACATTTAAGGAAAATTAGCCTTAATAACGAACCTTTGCATCATTAAATTGCTAATATTAATATTTTTTCTGTCCAAAGGGGGAGAGATGTGAGGCTCGGGACCCTCTTGACCAAAACCTCTAGTGAATGTAGAGTTTTAGGGCATCCAAAGGCTGGAGGGAGGTGGGGGGAAGATTATGCACCGTTTAATAAAAAAGTACAATTTTTTGGGATTAGACAAATTCCATTTATGGTTATTTCCCAGTGGCGTCCGCAATGTTAATAGGGGAAGAAGGGGGTGCATACAAGAGGACAAGAGGGGGAAGGCAATTCATATATCAGAAAACAAATAACTTACCCATACAAGATAAATAGTC
>JAKCPI010025428.1:0-25559 GCA_023213315.1 Euborellia annulipes | reverse complement strand
AAAGTCGTTTTTCCAAATTCGACTCTTTTCTTTCCTCGCCTTATTCTCACAGTGCGGAATTGGAGAGGAGAGGAAGACGAGATTCAAAGTATTCGTTTATGAAGTCAATGCTCGTCTTCCCTTTCCTCTATTCGTTCCAGGCGTTACGCCGGCCGAAATATTTGCAAAAAGCTATACAAATTTATTCTTGCTATTAGATATTGTCCCAATCAGTTGCAATGCAACCCCAATATTAATTGAAGATATGTTATCCACCTTATTATTTAATAAACAAAACTCGGTTTAACTCCTTCTTGGTTGTGAATGTTTAATTCCTTTATTAACATTGATATTATCATACCGTCCTTTAAATTCTTTCATAATAATATATTGGGAAAGACCAAGTTCAGGAACAATAAAGAAAAGAAAGGCTTTGTATGCCAAATGATGGTCAAAATAGTAAATCAAAAAATTATTAATTAAAAAAGAATAATTTAGTATCCAAATTTTTTTTTTTAAATAAATGGAATTATGTTAGTAAAATAGAAATTTTTTTATGTCAATATTAATGTATGTTTAGCATAAGATCCTCAAGGAAATCAGTAAGTATACCCTACTTCTATTTTTCAAAGTTTCAGCTCTATCCTGGAACCAATAATTAATTTCCCATCACTTTAAATATATAATGTTGTTTTACTGTTTTAGAAAACGCAATTTATAGCTGCGATGTTATATTAATGAGAGGGTAGAAAATTAGAGTAGCAGCTAAGGTTTTTCTTTCTTTATTTAATCCTCACCGCTGACGTTTCAGTTCAGTGTTTGAAACATCTTCAGAGCTGGCGAAGTCATTATGAAAGTGTCATAGTGGATTTTATACATTGTTGAACTAAACCTTTATATAATAAATATATACACAGTATGCGATGACCATAAATGATTGTGTATATTATATAAGAGTTTGGTTCAACAATAAAATCCATTATGACACTTTCTTAATGACTTTTCGCCAGCTCTGAAGATGGTTCAAATACGGAACCGAAAAGTCAGCTGTGTGGTTTAAATAAATAAAGAAAAAACCCTAGCTGCATCTCTCATTTTCTACCCTCTTATTAATTTACTGTTTTAGTTATTTTTTAATAAATTTGTCTTGAATTTGAAATTAAAACGTTTATTTTTTAACCTAGCTCCTTTCTTTTTTATTTTAGTTAATTGATGAACCTTTTAGAAATCAAGTAATTGAAATTTCTCAAGATGTGGCAAATAATAATAATAATAATAATAATAATACAAGTTATAATAATAATAATATCGTACAAAAATCTGATGAAATTTTAAATCCCACAGAAAGTCCGGAAAAAGAAATTTTAAATTTAGATGAAAAATCTCCAATGGATACTTCAAATAATAATCAATTAGAAATTACAGCAATTGAATCACCTACTAAAAAAAATGGTATACTTTTTGATAATATTTTTTTTGACGATTTTAACGAACAACTTTATTGTACAGGCTGTGGAATTGTTTGTTGTCATAATGAAATGGAAAAACATGTTTGTGTTTCTTTAATCAAGGAGAATAATATCTATGTCTGTCTTTTTTGTAAACAAGATTATCCAACGATTGATTTATTACGGGAACATGAAGAAATTCATGTGAACGATCAAATATTTGTATGTACGAAATGTGATGAACCGTTTACGACAAATGAAGGTCTCGAGATCCATGAAGCGAGTCATTCGGAGACATGTTGGCCGTGCTCTCAATGTTCAGCAGTTTTTGGAGATCAGACAAGTTTAGAAGTTCATTTGAGTATTCATGAAAAAACCAAACCATTTTTATGTAATGTTTGTGGTAAAGCATTCCATGAAGAAACGTATTTAAAAAATCACCAATGTCGAGTGGAATATGAAGAGTGTGAAATTTGCCAAAAAACCTTTAAAACTAAATTACATTTACGATCTCATATGTTAGTTCATAATACAGGATCAACATTTCCTTGCATACACTGTCCTAGAGTTTTCCTATCAAAAGAACGTCTCAAACAACACGAAGCGATTCATTCCAACATCCGACCTCACCAATGTTCCATCTGTTCTATGAGTTTTATTAGAAAAGGTAATCTAATTAAGCATATAAAGACCCACTCGGGTAATAAAGATTCATGCAATATCTGCCTAATGCAATTCAATACTGAAGAAGACCTGCGAGATCATCGATCCACCCATACACAAGAAGAAATGGCTTTAAGCCGTCAAAGAGAAAATATGATCGCTGAAGTCCTAGCAGCGGCCGAAAATGATTTTCATTGTAAAGAATGTACAAGATCATTTGCTAGTAAAATGCAATTGGAACAACATAACAAAACACATTATCCAGATAAATCGTATGAATGCAATGTATGTTTTAAAAGATTTCCACAAAAATCGGCTTTGAAATATCATAGCCGACAGCATACAGGCGAACGTCCTCATTCATGTCAATTTTGTGGTAAAGGGTTCAGTTCGAAAATCGGAAAAGAAAGTCATGAACGTATTCATACCGGTGAGAAACCGTATAAATGTTCCGAATGTGGAACATGTTTTAGGTGTACAGCTAATTTACGTCAGCATATGTTAACACATTCCGATGAGAAACCGTTTTTATGTCAAGTGTGCAATAAACTCTTCCGACGTCGAGATGGTTTGCAAGTTCACATGCGAATTCATACTGGTGAAAGACCTTTTGCTTGTCCGGTTTGTAATAAAAGTTTCACTCAAAAAGGTGATATGATTAAACATACACGTTCACATTCAAAACCAGCGAGATCTAATGATTTTGAGTGTAGTGTTTGCGGGCAAAATTTCGCTTCGAAAAAGCTATTTCGTATTCATCGATGTGATAATGCAAATCCTGGTACTATTCCAATTTCACTTTCGGAAGATCTTAAAATCGCTCTACCAGAAATTACCATTTCGTCCGAATCTATTCAAGACTTCAATGTTCGTTATTAATTATTATTTTTTCAATTAATTATGTTGTTATTTAATTTATTTAAAAAAATTAAAATTTGTTATTATTTAAAAAAATAAATAATTCTAACTTACATATAAAAATAAAAATATATAGTCTATATTTATTGAACATAAATTATTTTTTCGTACATTTTTAAAAAATTACAAAATATGATTTTTTTTTTTTTTTTGTTTTTTGTTAAAAATAAAAATTAAGTTGGATTTTTTTTTAAATATTGTTGAACTTCCTCAGGAAAATTTATAATTTGTATTTGACCGATTTTATCTCCAAGTATAAGCTAAAAAAAAAAAATAAAATTAAGTTAGTTTTAATAAAATGTTGATATAAAAAAATAAATATATATACATACAGCCTGTTGCCAAATTTCTAAGCTCAAAACCATTTTATCTGTACATTTTACAGTGGAGATTAATTCTCTACTCTAAAACAAAAATAAATAATTAAAATCTCATCTTGAATTCTAATATATTGGCGGAAACTATATATATCTCGACACAAAAAATCTGGGGTGACAAGCACAGAGCACAGCTTTTGATTTCCAAAGGTAAGAGAAAGTTGTGCCCTGTGCGACAAGTCACAACAGATTTTTTGTTAATATATTTTATTTTATAACAAATATAATAATTATTATTATTAATAATATTCTTCATAACGTTTTCATTTTATTTTAACAAATTTGTATTAAATGTTACCAGGAGAATAGAATAGTAGAAGAGTATGTCTTGGCGTCTTGGCGCCATAAGTTAATAACACTCCTTTCTGTTTTTAATCTCCTGATACATTTAAAAAATTATACTGGTATTTTGTAGAGAAAATCTTTATAGTAGAATAAAATAACTGATTTGTGCTGCACTCTTGTGGAAACTTTATAAATTATACTTATAATTCTAAACTTCTCCACAGGGTCGCAGCACAAATCAGATATATATTTTCACTTTTAGTTGATTAATCATGCTGATGGGTGCTGCGATCCTGTGGTGACTTTTAGAATTATAAGTATAATTTTTAAAATCTCCTCAAGAGTGCAGCACAAATCAATTATTTTATTCTATTATAAAGATTTTCTCTACAAAATACCAGTATAATTTTTTAAATGTAGAATTTCTATACAAAGTATAATCATCATTCATACAATAATATAAAGAGCTAGCGGCTGACTTCCTGTCACTGTGTTTATGTGCCTACCAGGGCGCTGATTGGCCAAAATAAAAGGAAGTTGAGTCAAAGAGGGAAATTTAAAACTAAGCCAGAGAGGGCAAAATTTCCAAAGAGCAAGACAAAATTTGAATCATTTGCTCGCCAAAAGCGAGGAAGGGAATCCAGGGGGCTCAGCCCCATGGCAAGTGGAAAAGCCCGCCGAAAGCGCGGGATTGGTGACCCCGCGCAATCAGCGTGTGGAACGTCCTCTAATGGCTATCGGTATAATGTATTTTAAAAATTTCTGTAATAGTCATACCCCTAAATGGCCTTTATAGCCCAAAAGGGTTTAAAAAAATAAATTAATATATAAGCTTACCTTTAGAGAAAATGTGTAAATATTGCCATCGTAGCCACCAGCAAAAAGAACACACTTATAACTTTTTAAACAAATTATTCCTGCACCGGATGGCAAATCAAAGGATTGTTCGCCACTCTAAAAAGTAATAAATAAATATTAGTAAAACATATTTTATCACGAATTTAATGTAATAATATAAATCATCTTACTTGAAATTGGTATACAAATATATTTTTTTTATTTGTACCACAATATACTAAATTTCTATCTATTATGATTTTATAAACTGTAATATTATCACTTTTAAATATTCGTAATAATAAACCTAAAAAAAGATGACAACAATTAAAAATTAAGTAACAGTTTTCTTCAAATAAATGGAAAAATATTTTTGGACCAACCGATGCACGCTATATCAAAAATCAGGATATATCTGTATATACATAAAATTTATGTGAGACCTTGAATCCTAATAAATTAAAATAAATTTGAAAATGGTTAAGGGAACTGAATTAAGGGGACCAGACATTAAGAACAATCAAAATTTAAGAGAATTTAGAATCAAACATTCAGTTAAATTATGTATATATATATAGTTTGAATTTTAAAACACTCTCATATGTGTTTAACTACAAGAAATCTAATCTCTGATTAAGAATATGTGCATGGAAAATTTTGTATTATGTTGTTAAATTAATATTATTACCTGTATTAGCGTCTCTAACAGATATAGGCTCTTGTCTAGCTCCGACTACAAGTACTTTTCTAGGACCTTCTTTAGTAGCAGTTAAGCAAAAAATTGGATTTTTACTAAAAACAAAACTTTCTTCATTTTTACATGTCTGAAAAAAAAGAAGGATTTTTATAATCTTAAAATTACAAGTTTAGGTAAATCAATGAAGTCAGTGGCTGTTTTTCTATAGACAGGAGAAGGAACAGGTGCGGCCAAAAATAAAAGCCTCCGAATTAATACAATTCCAACTAGACGTTTCGGGTGAATTTTATTTATTCATCTTCAGTTCTTCAAAATTGTTAAAGTCCCAGAGTTGTCAATAGGGCAATACATGTAAATTTATGTATCATATGTCCTGGCGAGTTGGGCCATCGTACTTTTTCATTTTCACTTAATAAGTACAGTAATCACCAGATGGGTGGGGCTTAATATTGTTCCTCACTGTACTGAAGAGGGGTAAATAAAATTCACCGGAACGTCTCGTTGAATTGTATGGCTTTTATTTTTGGCTGCACCTGCTCCTTCTCCTGCCTTTAAAATTAGAAGGTATATAAAAACCAGTCAGTGTATATATATATATATATATATATGAGATCCAGCTTCAAAATTTTGCACACTTGTGAGTAGTATAACAACGAAAAGAGATGAATGAGACAAAAAAGTACGTACAATTCTTTACCTACAAAATGCAATAATTTTTAATTTAGCCAGAGTTTGCACCGAGATTTTTCAGACAAAACGTGTCAAGTTTTTCCATTCAGAATTATTGGTGTAAACAGCAAATTATATATATATATATATATATATATCTTGTATATTTGAAGGTTTACTTAATGATAAAAATGATTTGTTCTTCGGAACTCAAAATAAATAATGTTATTATTATAATGTTAGGACTATTAGTTATTTTGAGTTCCGAATAACAGAACATTTTTATCATTAAGTAAACCTTCAAACATACAAGATATTTATTAGGAATAATTTGTCTATTTTTCGGTATTCACATGTATTATATATATATATACACCGGGTGGGTCAATAGTGCGTGGACGGAAGATTGTGGGCTTATTAACGGACATTTTTAAAGTTTGTTAATTGTAAATATAATAATTTTTTAAATTATATATAAGATGTTGGTTTTTATTTTTTTTATATATATTTATATATATTTATTTTTTTTTTTTAAAAAGGAAAAAATATCGGCCAGGGGGTCTCTTTTTTCGGCAAAACCCCCCCTTCAACCACCCCTTAATAACTAAAAAAATATTAAATATTTATAAATGTTGTTTAAAAAAATAAAAAAATAAATTATTAATTATTTTTCTTCTCCACCAATATTAAAATGTAAAAACCCACACCTTTTTTTTTTACAAAAAATTAAAAACCCTTTTTATGAGATTACAATCTATAAGACTGGTTCACACTGAAAATATTAAGTTTGTTAATTGTACATAATATGGGGCCTTTAGGGCTACAAATTTAAAATATGTTTGTTGCACTTCTTATACAGGGTGGTCCATATCAAAATTATGTTTTTTTAAATGGAACGCCCTGAGTATTGCATATTTGGATTCTACGGCCAATTTTAGAATGACTTTATCTCATGCAATGTATTCTAAAACAAACCGTTTAGCCGCAAATCGGGTTTTTGTGAAAAAATTGCTGTCTGAAAAAAATTGAATATTGCGCGAACCATAAAACTTAGATATATTTGTTATTGAAAGACGTTAGACAGGAATTTAATTAAATCTTCTTTAAGGAGAAGTTCCCTTCAGCACACCGAAGATATTTAATGAAAACAATTTATATATATACTGTATATAGTTGGGAACTTATGGCTTTAACACGTTCGTGATTTTCAGGAATTCTTTAAATATTAGTTTTTCAAAAAAATAAAAAATTATAGGCGACATTAATTTGCCCTAGTTTGCTACAATTTATTTTTTGGAATCTATTTAAATATTTCATAAAATACCTTAATATTAAATTTATGTACTTCTCCAGAAGAATTTCCAATATAAATTTTTTCCCAACATTTTTCTAAACATTGAATCGGCGCATTTAAATTTATTTTTGAAATTTCTTCTTCAGTCTAAAAAAAAAAAAAAAAAATAGAAACACAAAGTTGAGAAAAAAATAAATTAAAAAAGAAAAAGATAGAAAAACTTACATTATAATCAAATACTCTAAAATAAGAATCATTTGAACCTGAGAAAAGTTTCGTTGGTTTATTATCTAATTCTAATGAAAGAAATATCGAGGTTACAGATCCACTATCTTTGCCAAATTTTTTGATTATCGTTCCTTTACGCCAAGAAAAGAGATAAATAAAACCATCTTCACAAGCGGCCAATATTACTTGTCTTAAAGTGGGAAGTGTGAAAGTCTGAAAAATAAAAAAAAAATGTTATTTCATTTAATAATAAATAATCAAAGAACGTATAGAGGGTAGATTAAATATTTATAAGCATCCTTCTCTGTTTAGAGATAAAAATGAGATTCGCAAATCTTATAATGTTCGACATATGATTATGCTCTGCCACTTTGTTAATTCTCACTAGGACTAGGAACAAAAACAAGTCTTCGTCCTCTTCAGAGATTCTCTGGATCAAATTGATAATAGCGAAAATTCAACGCATATATAGGCCTATATATATATATATGTCCCTATATATTTTATATATATATATATATATATATATATAAACAGAAAAATTATGTTTATTAATAAAATATTGTAATTAAAGAGAGTTAATTTGCAATATAAATATTTAATAATGAAAATATACTAATGATGACAACTGCGAAAGCTTCAATTCCATTACTTGTATTTGGATTTTTAAGTTTTAAGATAGACACATATTAATTTGAATGAAAATTTATTTAAGTAACTTTGAAACACAGAAAAAAAAGATGTCTACGTATTGATTATTTTATATGTGAAACTGAGATGTTTTTTTAGACAGAAGATTCATGTTCAAAAGAAATTTCTTGAAGAATTGAAGTTTATGTTGCAATTGCGTCACTCCTCTTCCCTATGATAAAATGTAAAATGATATTCAATATGTTATTTTTTTGTTTTGATTTAATTTTAAGAGATGGGACGAATATAATGTTTCAAATATTTGATTCAAAGTTTCTGGCAATGAGGCATCAACAATCCAATCGTTTCCTATATATATATACCCTAGTATATAGTAAGGTGCAATATTAGAGCATTACATGCGTTTTCTCATGTGATTATTTAATTGTTTTTATAAGAGAAGACAAAAATTAGAGATGAGGAAAAATAATTCAATGATTTTTTTCTACGATTGACAATTTTTCAATAACGACTAGAACACTCAACATTAATTCCCAGATATCCCGTATTTTAGACTATTCTGAAATAATCAGTGATTTGCTTATGTAAAATAGATTGTTAAAATCTTTATGTTTCTGGAATTGGGATGACAGAGTAAAAAAAAAAAATTTCAACGAGATGACCTAGATAGAAACGTCAATCTAGCATTGTAAGTTTAATAAAATAAATTTTGGTGCAGGGTTTTGAAAATTTTTTGACTCTACCTTATTTATTTATTTAAAAAGAATGTTGGTATTAGGCTACCAGCCAATTTTGCCACTGATATAACTCTACCTCAAAAAATAAATATAATAATCCAAAAAATATTAAATGCTATTGATCTTATTATATATTTTGAATGATCTCTAATATTAATTATCCTGGGTCTCAAATTTTCTCTAAAAGGTCCTGTATAAATATATATATACCACAACCAAGCTCTCCTAGATCTCAAAGGCAAATCCAAATCCCTGAGACATCCAATGACCCAAATTTAAGGAACAACAAAATCTACGATCCCAAAAACAAATCACCACCACTATTTCTTCCACACCAGATACTCTTTAAATTATTTAGAAAAGAAGAGCCGAGATGTCAAGTCAAACTTAATAACCAACCCAGCTTAATCCGAGAAATGTTATATATATATATATAAGTAGTTACTTTTGGGAAGGATGCTTAGGATCTCCAATTTGTAAAACTTGGCTCCACTAAAGACAATTATTTCATGTGTTATGGCATCAGAATATGGAGAAAAAGATACAAAAATTAAATTGATAACTTTCAGTCCACCAAATAAGACGACAAAGATAGATGTCTCTATTACTAAGGTATGAGTTAAATCGTTGAGTCAGTTTTGCCGAGAAGTCTGTCAATTTCATTATCTCTCTCTCTTTTAGTTTGGAGAATTTAAGCTGCGCTATAATAAATCAAGAGAACCCTACAAGTTTAATTTACTAAATACATAATTTCTCTTATAACTAAATTATTCCCGAAACACCGAACAGACCTAGTCAAGCCATAACACATGTTACAATAGCCTATTGGTTGACATGTGTCAATATTTACTGAATGGCAGTCAGTAAAAAAATGTTTCGCCCATCTCTGATATCAATAAAAACTAATCTGAATAAAATATTTTAAAAAAACTTACCTGAATCTCATTAATACTTCCAGCTGGTCCTTGGAATTTTTTTTTTCAACCAAAGGAGTATTTCCTGGCACTTTATCTATCCCTTTCGCTGGCGTAGAAGAATCGTCTAAACGAATTACATTTTTATTTTTTTGTTTTGCACTTTTATCAACATTTGATTTATTATTTTTTAAAACCTTCTCAAGTGAGGATTGCATTTTTAAAAAATCATCTTTTAGTGATAACACCAATAATTTCAACTCATTATTTTGAGATTCTAATATATCTATTCGTTTATTTAATGTCACAGTTTCAGATGGTGTCTCTTCTTTAAAAACAGTTTGTGTCGAGATTTCTTGATAATTACAATTCGTTTGAGTAGAAGAATCCAAAAGATGAGTAGATGAATTAATATCACAAGAATCATCAATTTTAGAATTATCGTTAAATTCAATTAACTCTTTTTTAATTTGTATATTTTGTATACAACTATTTAAATTGTTTTTTGTATTTCCTTCATTCAAATTATTCTCAAGATTGGAATGATCTTTAACAATTTGTTCAGTTGAATTTTTGTGATTTTCCTCATTTATAATTTGACGACTTTCATCTAAATGATTATTTTCATTTAATTCTTTAATTTTAGCTGAACATAAATCAGATGATTGGGAATTTTCAATCGTTTTTATATCCAATACCGATGAATCAGCTTCGTCTAAGAGTTTATTTAATTCATCAGGATTATTTATCAAAGATTCATCCTTTGAATTGTTATCGTTAGTTAATTGCTCCTCTTCAAAACATTCATTTAAGTCAATCCCTAAAATACTTGTAATTTCGTTTATTACCTCCTGAGGTAAATTATTCAAATTGATTGCCATATCTGGATCATCTAATAAACTATCAGCAATATGACTTAATATAGGATTATCTTGTTTACGCAATAAATTTTGAATTCGTTCTTCCGCGACTTTTCTCATTTCACGTGTGAGTTGTAATCTTTTTGATTTGATTAATTTTTGTAATTCAAAATTAATACGCCCTGGACCTGGATTATTTATAATATCTCTCAATAATTTATTGCCTAAATCTAATAATGGTGCATCATTTCTTTGAATATTTTCATCACTTTTTTTTGGTAATTCAAAAGTTTCTTGATCACAAGAATTTCGTTTTTTACGTTTTACTAATCGTGGTGAAATACTTTTATTTTCACGTTTTAACGAAGACGGTGAATTGAAATAAGATAAAACTTTAGGTAATGAATTATTACTATCGTCATTTTTTGGCGAATTTGATATTTTTCTATCAGGCGATGACGATAGAATTTCTCTTCTTGGTGAATTCAAATTTTTTTTTGATTTTTTTGGCGATCGACTAGGTGATTTTTTTTAGGTGAATCGTTTTGCTCATTGTCAGAAATAGTGATTTGAGCGCAAACTTTATTTCCCTCTGGACTTTTCTCTTCATCAGAAATTGTCAATTGAGGACATCCAATTCTTCCGATCTCTTTCAAATCATTTATATTCAATTTTAATTCATTAATGCTATCATTAACACAAACGACATTGATCTTTTTTGATTTCCCCTTTCTATCCTCGTTATCATCATCCGATGATTGTATTTCTGAAATGTCCTCTTTATCCAGATTTTTTAATTTTTCAGTCACTAGTAGTTTAGAATTCTCAATCATTCTTCTCCTATCTTCTTCTGAACCTGGGTGAGGGGAAGTCTCAGAAAATTTGCATGCTTTCAAATTATGATTCCTTTTTTTCTTATTAATCATCAAACTGCTTTTAGAAAAACCCTTTTTATTATGAGCTTGAGAATTTGATCTCTGATAATCATATTGATTGAAATTATTATCATTTTGAAATGATGATCCTGAATTATAATATGAATTTGAATAATATTGGGAATTTTGATAGTGATATTGATTATAGTTTTGATGATAATTATCATTCCAATTAGCCCCTGAATTATCATTCCAATTAGCCCCTGGATTATCATTCGACCAATATCTTATATCGTCAAATTTACTTCTTTGATTATTATTCCATTGAGAAGAATTGTGATTGCCAAAATAACTCATTTTTTTAAAAAATAAGATCTAAAAAAAATATTAATCATCAGCAATTATTTGATTTGTTTTTTAATATAATAAATCACATATAATTACCTGAAGAGCTTTATATATCTTCTGATTAAGTTGCTATAATGTATAAAAATGTTAAAAGAAAGCACTAAAATATATACAATTTATTTTTTTAAATATTTAAAATTTAAATATTAAATATGGAAATTTATTTTTTTATTAGTATGAAATTATCTTAATGAAATATAAAATTATTTGAGGATATTTTCACTAATGTCATGGCGCCATTAAAAAATGGCAACATTGCAAATTTACAACGTTGCCAATATTCAATTAAATTGGCTAGCAATTAATTGAAATAAACAGGATCGGGCAAATTGGCTACATTTTTACTTCATACAATCACAATAAAATTATAATAATAATTTTTTAAACTTTAATTATTATTTTTCAAGAATTATATATATATATAAAATATTTTTGGTTTAACTTCCAAAATTTTTTAATAATAAAAAAAAACATTCACACTTTTTTCTCATTCACACTCACACTCACACACACATTCACACAGTTTTTCGGCAACTAGGTCATTTAAGACTTTAGACGATAACCGTTGTAATATATATTATCTATTGTGGGTTGAGGCATTTCTATTTAAGCCATCTGGTATCCAAATGGCTTAAATAAAATCATCGGACTGCCTGGGTCCGAACCCCCGACGTTTGGTATAGGAGGTAGGAAAAAAAAAGGTATAACAGGAGACACGCTACCTACTACGCCACACCCGGGGGCAACTTCCAAAATTCCCTCTCCTATTCTCACCGTCATTAAACAAGCAACATTGGAATAGAAAGAGTTAAGTTAGCAACTGTTAGAAACAAATTTGATCTTGTACATTTGGTACATTGTTACAGGTAATTGTAAATATTGTTTTGATTGTTATTGTCAAAGAAAATTAGAAATGCCGTCTTCATTTCAAGACCATATTACTCTAGCTGTTCAAAGATCGGTATACAAATCAAAAAAGATCCATTCCAATAATAATAATAAACAATAATTTAGACTCAAGGATTTCATTATCGTCAAGTAAAGTTTTGGAGACTAAATTTGTATTTAATACCTATCGGTTGAGTGCAAACCAGAAATCCAATTTTATGAAAAAATGTAATCCACTCACTCAAAAAATCTGTTTTAAAATCGGCTAAATCCTATAATACGGTAAGTAAATTTTTATTAATATTGGGAAGTTTTTCAGGGGAGAATTCACCCTCCCTTCCCTTTATTAGCCTAAAGAGGTGTTGGTAAGCCAATTTGATCGAGATATATCAAAATGTTAATAATTGAAAAATGAAATTTTATTTGAATTTCCTTTCTCGTCGGGTTTGCGCATGCGCATCCAAGTTTTATACATTTTATACGTTTTATACATTTTATACGTTTTATACAAGTTTTATCCGCGATTTTTGTATAAAACTGCAAAATTGTATAAAACCCAACTTGTGTGCATGTACAAATGCTAGTTTACATGTTTTATACAGTTTTAATCCGCTTCCTTCCCAAGCTTTCACTATTTTTTATTATTTATTCTAACCTACAGCTGCCATTTCATTTAGGTGCTATTTGTCTTTTCTTTAAATAATTAACATCAGATAATAAATTCAGTTTGCTTTTATTTTTTTAGGTTTTTAAAACAAAACATATGGAAAACAATTAGAATATATATACTCTGAAAAGTTAATTTTAATAGGTGTGGCAAATCCATTACTATAGTTTTATACAGTTTTATCCGAGACTTTGTATAAAAAACTATACAGTTTCAATGACACATCATAAAAAAAATTATATTT
Organism: Euborellia annulipes; assembly: GCA_023213315.1. Classification (NCBI taxonomy): domain Eukaryota; kingdom Metazoa; phylum Arthropoda; class Insecta; order Dermaptera; family Anisolabididae; genus Euborellia; species Euborellia annulipes. The sequence goes on along the minus strand of JAKCPI010025428.1, from coordinate 11,920 downwards.
AAATATTTTTTAATGATAAAAATTAAAATAAAACGAAATAATTTTAATTCGTTTTTCAAGTTAAAATAATTTTAAATTTGTTAAAATTTAATTATTCTGAATATTTCTGTAGAGAATTAGTTGCAGCATCTTCAATTGACCAGCTCCATTCTGTCATCTTTGCCTTTGCCAAATCGCGCTGTCTTCTGTCAATGAATATAATAAATGTTTTTTTATTTTTTTCTATTTTTATATAATTTATCAAATCATTCTAAAGCAGTAAATAAAATTAATTATTCTCTATTCAACAACCTACTTATCTATCATGTCCTAATTAATAGTCGTCAGTTAAAAATGTAAATATTAAATGTCTATAACCACATCACATGGATTTCACATTTTCTTATTTTCATATATATTTTCTTTTCATTCACTTTGCATATCTATTAATTTTAATTAGGGTATTTTAAAACGTTTGTTAAATAAATCCCTTGAAAATTGCATCTCTTATTTGTTTTTTATCCATCTTTTTCTTTATCTTAATACTGATTTTTGGATTCTGAACATTCATTTTTAATAATTTAGTCAAATAATTTAGTAAAATAAGTGTCATTGATTGACCCTTATTTCACTAAGGTTCATTTTTGACCTATTTGCCTTTATGGTTATTTTTCTTCATAGTTTGTTTTAAAATTTAATTTGGTTCCAATATTCTCTTTATATAATTTAATAATTTGAATAATCTAATTTAATTAATTTGAATAATTTAATTTAATTTAATTTTGGAATTCCAAATAATCTATTTTCACTTTTACTTTTTGTTTATAATATTTTATTATTTTATTTTTGCATGTGCTCTATTATTTTGTTTCATTTTCATATTTTTACACCTAAGTTTCCATGTTTATTTATACTTTAGTTGTGTTGGAAAGTGCCATTTGGAGAGACACCCCCCTTTGTGTGCCCCACAATGACACCCCAATAAATCGTTGTTATTTTTCTTTTGTTAAAACTTTGTTTTAATTGGTGACCCCGTTTTTAATTTTTATCTTTTTTCAGACATTTATTTATTATTTATTATAGTTTTTATTTAATTCCTCAAGAAGGTGGGGACTTATTTATTAGATACAAATAGGTCTCAGCTTCACTATATAGATCGTTGTGACGGATACCTTACTTGCCGTAGGCAGTATAAACTTCCACCCAGTGGATGCAAAATTCCCATTGGCCACAACAGTTACCATGGCAACCATTTCTCCTATCTTTCCTATGAAGCACAAGAGTAAAGTGTGCTTCAAACAATTTTGAGGTCAAAACGAGAATATACATTTGAAAGAGCATCTAAAAAATAATTGATTTTTGAATTTTAATCAAAATCGTTAGAGCGAATTTTGAGAAAATCGAAAAAAACTGAAAAAGTACATCAGTAAAGTACTAGTACTCTTTGGCCGATTTTGATTAAAAGCTTATTTTTCCGGTCCCGGGGGTGTTTAACTTAAATATAAAATTTCAGCTTCATAGCTCAATTCCTTCATGCTTAAAATTGAACACAGACACAGACAGACAGACCATGTCGCGAAAAACCACTTTTTTGGACTCAGGGGACCTCAAAACGTGAAGATCCATCAAAATCTCGACATCGAATTTTTGACATGAATCCAATACTTTCTCTCTATATATATACTACATATATACATAGGTAAGAGAAAGTAATATATTGTTATATATTTTAGCCCAAATAAACTCAAAAATTGCGCGCCTCCCTCCTATACCAAACGTCGCGGGTTCGGACCCAGGCAGTCCGATGATTTTATTTAAGCCATTTGGATACCAGATGGCTTAAATAGAAATGCCTGACCCCACAATAGATATATTCTCTACAACGGTTATCGTCAAAGTCTTAAATGGCCTAAGTTGCCGAAAAGACTGTGTGAATGTGTGTGTGAGTGTGAATGAGAAAAAAGTGTGAATGTTTTTTATAAAAAAAAAAAAAAAAAAAAAAAAAAACTCAAAAATTGTCTCATCCCTTTGACAAGTAGGAAAGGAATTTTTCTAATTATTTCTTGAATAAAAATAAATTCTTTTTACTCACTCAAAATTCAATCACCCAATTGATAAAAATGATGTCAATCTATATATATATATTTATGAAATAATGGCCAAAATGATATGCAAATGCCAAAAGAATAAACTTTGTATTTAGGATATATATATATATATATATATATATTAGCAAATGAATGTTAAAAGAGAAACAAATATTTTATATGGAATTTAATAATAAACTAAAAAAGCAAAAATTTAATATTTTTAAACCTTTATCTAATTGAAATGAATCCAAAATAAATTTAGATAGATATTAGTCTCCTTTGACAATGACATTCCTGTCTCTGAGTGTATCCAAATTTACAAATAAGTATTATTAATTATATATGAATAGAATTAAATCCATTATTAATGTTGAAATAATTATAGAATTAGAGAGAATATGAATGTGTTTAAAGGAAGAACATTCAAAGATATGACATGCCCCAAGACTGTGGTCAGAAAAAATAAATAGAGATGCAATTTTCAAGGGATTTATTTAACAAACGTTTTAAAATACCCTAATTAAAATTAATAGATATGCAAAGTGAATGAAAGAAAATATATATGAAAATAAGAAAATGTGAAATCCATGTGATGTGGTTATAGACATTTAATATTTACATTTTTAACCCTGACGACTATTAATTAGGACATGATAGATAAATGGGTTAATTTGAATAGAGAATAATTAATTTTATTTACCTTTAGAATGATTTGATGAAATTATATAAAAATAGAAAAAAATAAAAAACATTTATTATATTCATTGACAGAAGACAAGGCGCGATTTGGCAAAGGCAAAGATGACAGAATGGAGCTGGTCAATTGAAGATGCTGCAACTAATTCTCTACAGAAATATTCAGAATAATTAAATTTTAACAAATTTAAAAATTATTTTAACTTGAAAAACGAATTATAATTATTTCTAGTTTTATTTTAATTTTTATCATTAAAAAATATTTAAATATAATTTTTTTTATGATGTGTCATTGAAACTGTGTAGTTTTATACAAAAGTCTCGGATAAAACTGTATAAAACTATAGTAATGGATTTGCCACACCTGTCAAATTCAACTTTTCGGGCCATATATATTCTAAAATTAATTTTCCATATGTTTTGTTTCAAAAACCTAAAAAAATAAAAGCAAACTGAATTTAATTATCTGATGTTAATTATTTAAAGAAAAGAATAAATGTACTTACAAATGAAATGACAGCTGTAGGTTAGATAAATAATAAAAATATTAGATAGGCGGATAAAACTGTATAAAACGTATAAAACTCCGAAGCGCATGCACAGAGTTGGGTTTTATACACGATTTTGCAGTTTTATACAAAAAATCGCAGGTAAAACTTGTATAAAACATATAAAATGTATAAAACTTGGATGCGCATGCGCAAACCCGACGAGGAAGGAAATTCAAATAAAATTTCATTTTTCAATTATCAACATTTTGATTATATTATTCACTAAATAAAAAGCAAACAACATCGTCAATGCTTTAAAACATTATAAAATATGAAAAGCTTTTAAGCTGTTTTTTCAGGGTGGGGGTTGGTTTTTTACAGTTTTATACTTTTTATACATCGGCCTAGTTTTATCCGCAATAGTTTTATACATGTATAAAACCGTGTATTATACTCGGCGGGATAAAACCTGCCAACTCTGTGCACAAACCCGACGAGAAAAGAAATTTAAATAAAATTCAGGGAGGTGATAAAATTCATTTATCTTTTAACCTGTTTTTTTTTTTTAGAGTTGGTTTTTTACATCGGTCTAGTTTATCAGTGGAAGTTTTTTTATCCATGTATAAAACCGTGTATTATACTCGGCCGGAAAAACTTGCCAACTCTGTTGCTGACATAAATAATTTTCTTTTTCTATAATATCAAAATTATTTTCATTTAAATAAATATCAATCAAAATTAAAAATTAATTACATTTATTCCACAGAGTATATATATATAGGTCATTTTGATAACTTACCTACCCCAACATGAAATTCGGAGTTGAAGGACAAACTTTGCTATTCCGCCCATAGGATTTACATTGAAGCGCTTTTAAATCAGGCTAATTAGCTTATAAATTTTAATTTTTTCAGCTATTTGATCAAATATTAATATAAAATAGGATCATTAGATTTATATAGGTGCTTATTTATCCATAAACAAGTTTAATTTCATGTGATTTAACGGTAGAACAATTTTGTTAGGTTATGGTAAAAATTTCTAATTTATCTATTTTTGTCCTTATTTAATGTCTTTTGGAAAATCTGTCTGCTAATAGCTATTAAAAAATAAATAAAGACAAGGAAGGATGGGTTTTTATAAAATTACAACAGGAAATACCTGATATAATGTTTGTATTTATTTATTATATGTACATTTACCTTATAAAGATCTATGAAATAATGTGTTAAAACATATAATTATTATTTTTATAGGCCTATATTAATTTAATATAGAAAGATTAATATAAATATTAATTTATTTTATTTGTTTTTTTAATCCTAGGAGTTTATTTTGCCTTTCTTCAGGTATATATGAGAATCTATCTGAGTAACTAAAAAAAAAAAACAAAAAAAAAACAAGTAATTAAGTAATTAAAATTTTACAGTAGAAATATAAATTATTTCGAAAATAATGAATAATTGCAATGTATGAATGGAAATATATATAGGTAAATGTAGAATGGGTGGTTGAATCATATTTGAAATAAGAAAAGTAAACATACCTTTAAACCCTTCCTTTGTTGTTCATACCGCTGTCTTTTTTATTTAAATATGTTTATTACTTAGATTATATCCGTTTATTTTAATTATAACACATATTCAAGCACTACTCAAGCTAGGAGAGACCCACTTGTCACTTGTGAGATGTTTCACCTTTGTTGATTATCCTAAATAATGTTTTGAATCATTATATGAAACTAAATAGATATTTTTATTTGTTATTTACCTGAGATAAAGTGTTTAAAGTGTATTTGAACTTCGTTTCAGTCAAATTTCTTGTTTTTTATTGAGCATAACCTCTGACATTGACAGACAGTTGATTCAACTTATTTTATGATTAAAATTTAATTCTGTAAAGAATCTGTACTTCTCTTGATATCCTTTACGAGCACAATTGATAATATTACAAAATTTTGGCATCTTTGAGTATTTGGAGAGCCTAAATAACTCAAAAACAAACATTATCATATAAATCCCTATGTAAATGCATTGAAGTTTGTCCCATGGGGTTGTAACTCACAGGATTTGACAGCTGAAAAGTTGTTCCACCAGTCCGCCTCTGTCGCTAGCGTCGCGCCTTGACTCCGCCCACCAAAGCCCCTTCCCTTCGTATGAAAAGCAATATGCATCCCTGCATGCATTTCCTGATCCCAACCATAGCTGCATAGATCATTTTCCATTCCATGTTCCATACATATTGCACGTGCTTTGTGAACTTGTAGATTCTCAAATTTGTTTTTCTTTTATTAAACATCTTTAAAGATATTTTATTATTATTATTGTTTTTATTAATTTTAATTTATTTTATTTAGAAAAAAAATGGTTTATAAATATTGTATATGCCATGATACAGGAAAGGAAACTAGATTGCATCTTTTTTCTGGTTCGCCAAAGGTGTTTATTAAAGCTTTTGTGGTTTGTATTATTATGGGAGTTTTTAATTATAAACCATATTTGTACAAATTATTTATTAAAAATAATATATACAAATGGGTCTATAATTAAAAACTGTCATAATAATAATAATACAATCCACAAAAGCTTTAATAAACACCTTTGGCGAACCAGAAAAAAGATGCAATCTAGTTTCCTTTCCTGTATCATGGCATATACAATATTTATAAACCATTTTTTTTCTAAATAAAATAAATTAAAATTAATAAAAACAATAATAATAATAAAATATCTTTAAAGATGTTTAATAAAAGAAAAACAAATTTGAGAATCTACAAGTTCACAAAGCACGTGTAATATGTATAAATTATAAATTTCATTCATGTTATTTGTTAACCAATTTTTTTTAAATCTGTTTGGAAATATTTTTTTGAATATAGCTTTGAATGATAGCAATGTATCTTATAGTTATTTATGTAGATAAATGTGAATTATAATGAGAAAAAAATTAAAATCTCTACTCTGAAATTATATTTTTTTCTTTTTTTTTTAATACCCTATGCTTCTATATATATTCGACTTTATTAAACAATAATTTTTATTAAAATAAAAAAAAAAAAATATATATATATATATATAAAGTTATATTTTGGTATAGAATGATTTGGGAGAGCATATTGGTGGGCGGAGCCTAGAGCGGAGCCACGCTTCGAACGCCACCTGGCCGACTGCCGAGCAAACGTTTGACAAGTTTGACAGGCTTTCCAATCTATATTATCTATGGTTTGTCCTTCAACTCCGAATTTCATGTTGGGGTAGGTAAGTTATCAAAATGACCTATATTCTTACGTTTGATTCAAATTTAGATGTTTTTAAATAATTGATTTTCTCATCTCTTTCTACCAGGGGGGTGGACAGCTCTACGGGAAGAATTTCCTCAAGTTTTTATTTAGTTACATGCAGGTATAACCAGAGAGCACCGCTGGGCTGGCTGAAATAGTTCAAAATTTACTCCATAGATGTCGCTCTGTTCGCTGTCTCCAGGCCAGGGAGTTTTGATTGTCATTTTCAAAAGCAAAGTTAATTTCGGGATTGTATGATCTGTGTTACGGTCTTTTTCAATATATAAGATTTTTCATAAACATTTTTTAAAATAATATTTCTTGGTGTTATTCTTAATACCAATATTATATATGACCATATTCTTAACACAGAAAAGAATCGATCCATTGTCAAGAGAAGCCCTACAAAAATCTTATCTGAAAAGAAATGGGGTTATTTATTTTGATTTCCTACAAGAGATAAATTTTTTTACAATTGATAATAAATTATTATTGGTTCAGAGGTAGAGTATTAACTGCTGATACCAAAGGTCAAGGGTTCGCATCTAGCATCATATAGAGACGGCGTTTAAATGGCCTCTTATGCCGAAAAAGACCTTAAACTTAATCGAATAAAAAAAAAAAATTAAAATAATTAAATAAATAAATAATTCATAAAAAAAATTTATGAATTTCATTCATTAAAAAAAAAAAAAAAAAAAAAAAAAAAAAAAAACATGTCGAAAAATTCTTTAAAATATCTAAGTTATTTGAGATACAAATTTAGAGACACTACTTGTCCTTAATTTGATTTCGTTTAGAAAAAAATTAAAAGTAGGCCTAACAGTCGCAAATTAAGTAGCTTAAAAAGGTATGTGAAAATAACAAAACAAGTGTACGCGAGAGTAAAATGGTAGAATTTGGAAACAACGATTTCGAACGAGCTTGAGTTCAAAACCCATGTGGGCGAGTTTTTTTTTTTCCACCGCTTACTGTTTAGTTGGAACTGCGGCCATAGAGAGCGTTAATTTGACACAAAATTTCTGTTTAATTTTTGCGCGCAAAGTTAGTTCGCAGAAACTTCTGTAAGGGGGCGTCAAAACTTGCGGACAACTTTTAACATGGAGCTGTCCAATCTTGATATATGTATGATCTGTGCTTTCTACCTCTCTGCCTCATGTGTTGTTTCAAAAAATTTTATTTCTAAAATAATCACTTTGTAAAGGGAAACATGCCAGATTTAAAAATTACATAATAATTGACATAACTTCATTAAAATTATATTTAAAAAATGTAAATAATTATTATTTATTGAATTATTAACTTTTAATTATTTTTCCACATATAAAAACGAAATGTTCTAAAGTGATAACCTAACCTTATATATAATGTTTATATACTTATCACTTTCATTAAGAAATGCCCAGCATAGAATAGGTTTAAAATCATATCTGGGATATGTAAGTATAAATGGAATTTTTTGTCTATAATAAATGTTAATCAATTGATTATTTGTAGAATTTACTGAAGTTTTCGTCAAGTAGGCCGAGGATCGTCGCTCAGCCCCGGGAAACGTCACCTTTGAAAAATGAGATTTCTCTACCCCTTCAAGCCACGACTGTTTTTACAACAGAAAATACAAAATTCAAAAAGAAGAATAAAGAAGAAAATCTTTGGGAGCTGACAAATAATGTAGATTTAGCTAATCTACCGAAATTGTATCTTAAATTATCAAAATTTCGTTTAACCTGTAAGTAATATACATTTGCATTGTAGATTGACATATTTAAATAATATGATGAATTTATGGCCCCTCACACATTTGCAAATAATAAACCAAAAAAATTAAATAATTCTGATACATTTTTGATTCTGTAATGCAATTAAACCATTTAATTATCCTAATAATTTTTGTGAGTATGTGGATTTGTTGGTATCCCGGGATCTCCAAGCACAGCAATGCCCCGGATAGGGTGGAGATCCCAGGGAACCAACAAATAAAGATATTTATAAAAATTGTTAAATCGAGGATTAATATTTTATTCAAATGAATAGATCACAAAAACTATTTAATTATCCTAATTCGAATCAATTTTTAATGTTATCTCTAATCTTATCTAAAATTTTTCGATCAATATTTCAAATGACATACAAACAAAATGACAATATTTCGAAGAAATTCACATTTTACATGTGATTATTTCATTTTTTTTTTTACATGTTCCACACCTTTTTCTTCTTCTTTATTTTGCCCTGGATTGATTTGGCCAGCTCCGTATTCTGACTTTTTTTTTTAGAATTTTAAAATAAGGGACTAACTTATCTAAAAAAAAATTTCTCGATATAATAAAAAAATCTCCTAATCTATTTATTATTAATAAAAAGAAAAGAAATGTGAGATGCAGCTAAGATTTTTTTTTTTTTTTTATTTATTCAATTCCCACAGCTGACATTTCGGTTCCCTGTTTGAATTGAATAAATAAAATAAAAAAAAAAGAAAAAAATCTTAGCTACATCTCACATTTCTTTTCTTTTTATTAATAATATAACATCACTACAGCTATAAATAGCTTCGTGTATTCGATTCACAATACTTCCATACAACTTATTTATAGTCACCGCATTTTTAGGGCATCCCAAAAACACGTGATTGATGTTCCAGCAATCACATAATGGATTTTCTCTCAAACCTAATCTAAAAAGATGTTGAGTTGTCCCAATCTCAATCTGATTACCATTATTATTATTTATTTATTTCTTCCATAGACACTCGAAAGTGTGTGGAAGCGTCAAAATATACAGAGCAATACACATAAAATAAAAAACACATACATGAAATCACAACAATAATAGAACAAGATAGCATTAAATTGTCTTGAGTTAGAGGAATTCTTCTACTGATTATATAGGATTTTCTTAATTTTTTCCTAAACACAACTATATTTTTAGCCTATTCTTTGGGAAGAGCATTAAAGATCCTGGGACCCATGCAGTTCAGAGATTTCTCCCCTACTTCTCTCCATTCTAAAGTCATCCCGCCATCTAGTATTGACGAAATGGATGGAAATTTTGAGATTTAAAAGTTCTTAGGCTCATTTCCAGAATGTAGAGGTGCTGGTACGGTCAGAAGACCCAACTTCTTGAAGGTTAATTTGCATCCAGACATCTGACAGCCTGTTTCTGGGACGTTAGAACCTTCACAGCAGCCCTTGAAGAACCCCATAGAGTGATGCCATATCTTATTCTTGACTCGATCTCGGCGAAGTAGAAAGACCTTAGTTGATGAACATTTAAGTTGCCTCATTTTATAACAGGCCGAGTTGATTTTTTTTTAGTCAGTGTTCTGCAGTGGCATTCCCAAGAGTTATTATCATTTTATACCACTGGCAGGGTTTCTTGGGCACTTGAACCATGAAAGATGTCGACCTTTTATATCATTTTTTTTTTAATTTTAAATGGCTAACGGATCAGTGCCATAAAGCCATTTTTCAAATATACAATATACAATTTTTTTTTTTATAAAACTGTACATATTAGTCTTGAAAAGTTCCATAAACAGTCAGGTTGAACATATTAGCAATATACACTTTTAAGCAATACAGTTTTGTTAAGATGTATACACATGCATAAATATACACTATTCAAATAATACTTTCATATTTATAATATTTACATATATATTATAATCAGTGTCCAATCATCAGTCAATCAATTGATTTTTATACTGGCAAAATAGTAGGCCCTATAAGAGATGGAACGTAAAAAGTTATTTTATTTGCTTGTGAAAGGACCCTTTATCATTTGCTGAGAAACTATCTAAGGTTTCTACCAATAAATTGGAAAGTAAATTTTGGAATTTTTCCGAAGACAATTCGAAGGTATGAGATGGATTTGCTAGGGTTATGACTTTATTCAATAGGTGTGTAACTATCTGCTTGAGCTCATTAAATAGATAGCGTTATTTGTTATAGGAACTTCTGGGATATTGAGAGAGTTAGAGATATTTTGAGAAATTGGGGGGGGATTGAGAAGACAGGATTAGTTCGATTATCTCGAGACTTATTGTTTGTTATTTTGCTTTCATTTATAGTATTTGAAGTGACTACCGTAGAAGAAGATGCATTCTTTACATTCTCTTTAATAGGAAGGGCAGGAAATTCGTTTGTATCAGGAGCTAGCTGGTGAGCATATGATTCTTCGCTTTTGCCTCTAAATAGGACATGTTTTCATTATTCATTGTAGCTTTTATTGTTTTTTGTATCTTAAATTCTGGGTAAGATTTCATATTTGTCGCTGTGTGGTTTCCTTTGCAAAAGATACAATGAATAATAGCCTGATATCATTAGAAGAAGACCATCTCACCTGCCATTTCACAAAATTACTTTTTTTCTCTAATAATAGCCTTGGAAACCGGTCTCCTTTCATCTCCGTCGAAAATCGCCCTCTAAGCATATTTATCTTCCTATATGACTGGGGCACCATAAAAAATATATCTTATTCCTTCATTAACTACTCCACGATGAGAAATAAAAGTTAATTCTTATTTCCATCTCGGAAATTCAAAATCGTTTTTAATACGCCCTGTGAATCTGACGCTATTACAAATTCCAAGTTATCAAACGAATTATTTATATACTAGCCGCGCCGCCCGCCTTCGGCGGGCTTCGCGTCTAGCCAGGGGGCTACGCCCCCCTGGACCTCCCGCCAGCTGGCTCGGGCTCGCCTGCGGCGGACCCTCGCCTTTTCTTAATTATGAAAAGAAAATTAATTTTTTTTTTTTTTTTTTTTTTTTAACATTCACACTTTTTTCTCATTCACACTCACACTCACACACACATTCACACAGTCTTTTCGGCAACTCAGGCCATTTAAGACTTTAGACGATAACCGTTGTTGATTAATATATAAATTGTGGGTTCAGGCATTTCTATTTAAGCCATCTGGTATCCAAATGGCTTAAATAAAATCATCGGACTGCCTGGGTCCGAACCCGCGACGTTTGGTATAGGAGGTAAGCACGCTACCTACTACGCCACACCCGAGGGCAAAGAAAATTAATATTACTACGTATCCCAATCCAGTGCCTGCTTGAGCATTTGTTTACATTCATGGAATACACAAATGAAAAGAATACAAAAATATTTCTCTATGCATTTCCTATGGGAGAAATCGTAACTTTAAGAATTAATAACTCAAAAAGTTATAGGAATTTCGGGACCCGAGTATTTTTCCGGGGCTCTCCATAACGTCCTTTATAAGACTGCAAAATTTCGTTTCAAAATTCCAACGGGAAGTTGGTCAAACAGAGCGTGACAGACGGACGGACGGATGGACAGACAGACAGACGGACACTCCGCAATTATTATTATAGATTTATATATTCTTCATATTAGACCCACTTTTTT
>JAKCPI010025427.1:0-18237 GCA_023213315.1 Euborellia annulipes | reverse complement strand
AGGTTAAAAAAATATGATGAGTAAATTGCTGTTGCCTTTAAAATTATTAGATTTTACTTGTCTAATGATAAATTAGCAATTAACTATACTTTGGCGAAATCTATCCCAGTTTTTATGTTCAAACATAATTTCCCTTTCAAAATGTATATAATAGGAGATCAGGTTTGCAGCTTGCCGTCAAAAGTAGGTCACCTCCACTTGTTAAGTCAGGTAACTGATTGTTCACGATTTATTGCAAATCGGTACACTATCATCTTCCTATTTCGTCCAACTCCTTTTTTTTTGGTGGTTACGTTATTATTTAATCGACATTTGCAAAACTAAATGCAAACTGTCCGATTTCTCTTATTATTTACTTAATCCATTATATTAAAATTCAAATGGAAATAATTATATTTAATGATAAAAAAATTATTCAACCGGAATTGGAAATTAATCAATGAAATTTTTTTTTAATTGTTTCTAATTCTTTTCATTTAAGGAGAAATTTGTTGGTAGTATATGTATTTGGTTGCAGGTAATCAATTTCTTAGGAACTGCTCAGGAGCAATAAATCATTGATAAAATGATAATTTGAGTTCCTACTTTTAAGTTGATAAGATTTCAAATTTTTTTTTGATTGAGAATCGAAATAAATTAATAAAGGGAAAATAATATTTGTCCTCATTGTATTTATGAATGATTTCGCCACGAAAAGAAAGGAACGAAGGCGGACGTTTAGAATGACGTCAATTGGTCTTAGGGAATCCTTTAATTTTATCAAGTTAATATCCGAAATTGGAAAAGCTCAAGTCAATTACGCTGACGTCCTTACCGCCGACTCTCACCTCTTCAATCTACTACTACGCTAATAATTGACCTGTTCCAGAGACTGGTTACCTCCTTTATCAGGTTCTAGACTTGCTTCCCATCTGGCCATGTGAACTTCAGTCTCAGCATTTATTTTGAAATCGTTTCAAAAGGTTCCAAAAGATAATATTGATTACTTCTTCCCAAGTCACCCATTTAAAACTAAATGAAAAATTATACTAAGGTTGTTTTTGAAAGTAAATGAATATTTTTTTAATTAAGATTTCCTTTTAAGGATCATTATTGAAATTAAGGAAACACTTAAAACATACAGGAATTCTGGTGATAATTATTAACATTCTTCCATTACGAGCATATGTAATAAATATAATAACATAAACTAGGTAAAGCCGTAAAGAGAAAAGGAGTCTTGAATAAACAAAGAGGTTTTAATATTAAAATCATGTCTCAATGGAAAGAATTTCTCTCTATTAACAAGGTATATAATATAGTATGTAGCGGTGATTCTATGAGATGATATATGAGATGAATTTCCAGATGGTAAAATATCAACTGGTTTCGTAAGATTTATTTAATCAAAGCGTTCGGACTAATCTATAAATGTAAATGCGCCTGTAGATAGGCAAAATAAACTATAGGATAATTTCAATGGCTTATATATTATTATAAATTATGATATATATTTGTTTGAAATAAAATTTACAGAGGGAAGCGCATTTATTCAAAGGGAAAGAAAATACGCCTGCCCTTGTCTAATTTCCTTGAGTGCTCTAGTTCAAAATCTACAAAAGATAATAATGTTTTTTTTTTATCAATTATTTTTTAATAATTTTTTTATACCCTTGACCTGTGGCCCAGGGCTAAAAACTTTAGCTTCTGTACCAAAGGTCAAGAGTTCGCATCCCGTCTCATGCGCCAAAAATTTATTTCAATTGGATTGGCTGGCTACCAATAAATTGGGTCTGATAAATAAAAGATAGTCCAAATAATAAAAAATATTTTTTTATTCATTATCTTTCCCCTAAATGGGGAATAACAAAAATACATTCTATTGCTTTTTGGCTCTTGTTTATGAAACTCATTAAATTTGGGTTTAGATATGAGGGCTTTGGACAGGGGACCTGGCAAAAGAGAAGAGCAACAGCCACCAAGATCGTTGCTGCTAAGATTTTGGTTGGGTGGCCTCGACAAACAAATGGACTTCCGGTGGCCATTGGTATTATAATTTAAAATATATACAAATTAAAATCCTAATGGTCTCATCAGCCGAAAAGAGAAATTTAAATAAAAAGAGGGAGCTTTGGACACATGGAGAAAAAAAAAGAAGAACTCAAAAAAATTTAGTAGAAAAATAGAAGAAAATTTCAAAATATGACAAAAAATTTTTTAACAAAGGAAAAAAAATTTTTTAGCTTCTCAAATAATGAAATGTTACTCTAGATTTGAAGGTTTTTCAAGTCAAATGATTAGAAAGAAAAAACTCCTCGAGAAGAAAAAATTCCTTTTTAGAATCATTAATTAAGAAAAAATAATAGTCTAGTAATGATTAATTACTGGATTGATGATCAGTAAAAGTACGTATAAAAATTCGAGATTGCAAGAGTTTCAAGATTAATTAACTCGAGTAAGAACAATCTCACCTTTCTGGTGTTGAAATATAATAATATAATAAATAATAATATATGGGATAGAGTCGAGTCACCAAGGAAAAATAAAAATCTAGAATTTAATTGTTCAAGCTCTTATTCGGAACCTATGGTGAATAGAAATCGCTATTTATAATGTTTAATATAGACAGAAGAAAAAAATGAGTAATTCTGTAAAATTTTGTTTAGTATATTTTGAATCGATTAATCTACAGATTATTGAAAAAAAATATGGTGTGACTAACACCACAACACACATATTTCTCTTATTCGGTATTCGAAAGGATAACAAATTAAAATCCAAGAGGTAAAGTTTTTAATCAACTATTCCTGCCTATTCCTGTCCTAAATGAGAAAAATGTATTTAAATTGGATTGGCTAGCATTCATTTGAAATAAATAGGAATGAAGTGACAATCAAATAATTTGGGGGGAATATATTCTAAAAAATCATTTCAAACCGCTCAAAATAATTTTAATCAAAATGGTTAGAGACGATTTTGGGAAAATTAAAAAAACTCAAAAAGCACATCAGCTCTAAAACTCTGGCCTATTTCATTCAAAAGTGTTATATTGCATGCCATGGAGGTATCTAAACTTTAAAATAAAATTTCAACCTCATGGTATTTTCCTTTCTTGAGATATTCTGTTCACACACACACAACGAAATATTTCTTTGGAGCATCAAAATATCTATTTCCAACAAAATTTCAAAATCAAATTTTTCACCCGATCGCAAATGATTTATATATTAATAATATATTATCATACATACATTCATTTGCTGCAAGAGTGGCAAAACTCAAAATTTGAGTTTTTTTTTTAGGAAATCAAAATAAAAACAATAAAATTGTAATAAATGTATATAGAAATTCGAATTAAAAATGGTAGTAATATGAATTAATTCTTTGTTTTCGAAAAATCACAAACGAACCTTGCTTCTTTTGAACGGTTTTAAAGTCAACGAAGATGTTTTAAGAAAACTTGTGATACAAAAATATCAGATATTTTGCGGCGAGTATGAAAAGCTCAGATATGTCACTCTGCCAGATAAAAGAGATATTTTTTTTTATTATTCTTACTGTGCCAGTAACTCAAAAATGGCGATTTTTGAATTGTGGCGATATTGCAGCAAATGAGAAATATTTAGGTTTCTTACTCGAAATAAAAAAGTTATTTTTTTTTATTGAAAATTTTAATGAATTTCAATCAAAATAAATGGAAATCTCTTCATGGATTAGTATGTGAATTATTCAACAGGATACGGAAAAAGAATCTGCTCAATTTTATCATTAACATAAATACTTTCTTTCTTGTTTGGCATTGTATACATCTGTTAATATTTATATTGTGCCTATGGTTTTTCTTTTTTTATTCATCCTTGGTAATTCAGAATTTTTTTAATAAACAATTTCAAGTTCGCTTGAAAATAACATTTTTTTAGGTTAAATAAATAAAGATGTATCATGAATGAATTATAATAAGATGATTCTTAATGTTAAAATTCGTCAGAAGAAAATGACACACACATACCTTCTTCTGGTTCCAAAGAGCGATTACGCTAGGCCTTCCTCTACGCATATCCGACTGATCGATGACGTCATCGTGGAGGAGGGAGGCCGTATGCACGAGTTCGGCAATCATGGCGATTTTTCGTTGTTTATCAGTCAATCTGAAATCAATCGATAGACAAGTTTATATATTATTGGTAAATATCAAGTTAAAATTAGAAATGAAAAGAATCAGTCATCTATTATTTCAAACCTGAAGATCAATTTCACTTCATTGATTGGATATAAGTTATAA
Organism: Euborellia annulipes; assembly: GCA_023213315.1. Classification (NCBI taxonomy): domain Eukaryota; kingdom Metazoa; phylum Arthropoda; class Insecta; order Dermaptera; family Anisolabididae; genus Euborellia; species Euborellia annulipes. Next base: position 13,976 of record JAKCPI010025427.1, on the reverse strand, counting down.
AAAAAAAAAACTTTTTTATAAGAATTGAAACAAATTTTATTTAAATTTTTACGTGAATTAACATACCGGTTAATACGTAAGAGAAAGTAATAATGAAAAATTTAGTTTTTTTAGTCTTTTCGGCATCTTAGGCCACATAGACTTTAACGATACACATTATTTTAGATACAATATAATATTAGGGGATCCAATTTATACCATTTGGTATCTGAATGATTTAGGACTGCTTGGGATCCGAACCCGCGCTCCGTGGCTTTAAGACTATCATTATTGACATTTGTTAACAACACTAGCCCTCTCGGCTACTGAGGGAGGAGGGGGTAAAAATTTAGTTGTTAATGACTTTCTTTGAAAGAAAAAAAAATATTAAATAAAAATAATGAATTGACTACCAATTAATTGAAATAAATGGACAGATATGACGAAAAAGACTCTAAAACAAATAAAAATCTGTGTGGTCGGCGCACAGCACAATAACTTTCTCTTACCTTCGGTAATCGAAAGTTGTGTTCTGTGCTTGTCACACCAGATTTTTTGTGTCGACATGTATTTAGTTTCCGACAGTACGGTACATTCGATTTTCAAGATGTAAAATTTATAAGTATGGGAAAATATTTATATTTTGTTACCATGGCAACCATTTCTCCTATCTTTTCTATGGAGTACAAGAGTAAAGTGGCCTTCACAAGATTTCAATCACAAAATAAGAATATACATTTTAAAGAGAATCTAAAAAATAATTGATTTTTGAATTTAAAAAAAATCGTTGGAGCAAATTTTGAGAAAATCGAAAAAAACTGAAAAAGTGCATCAGTAAAGTACTAGTAATCTTTGGCCAATTTTGTTCAAAAGCTTCGTGTCACGTCCCATGGGGGTGCCTAACTTAAATATAAAATTTCAACCTTCTAGCTCTTTTTCGTTCTTGAGATATTTTGTTCACAGACACACAGACACACAGACAGACAGACAGACAGACCATGTCGCGAAAACCTCTTTTTTGGATTCAGGGGACCTCAAAACGTGAAGATCCATCAAAATCTCGACATCGAATTTTTGACATGAATCCAATACTTTCTCTCTCTATATATATTAACATATATATAGAGGTAAGAGAAAGTAAAAGAAAATAAATAAGTGAAAAATTACATTATAAATCAAAAAAAGGCAACTTTGTCTTAAATTTTAACTGGGTACAGGGAGACTTTGCAGCCAAGTGAATTAAATAAAAAACTTTTATTTAATTAATTAACCGTCGAAGTTTCGGTCACGACCTTCCTCAGGGACGATTAAATTGTTTAAGAATACAAAGGTTGACAGAATTATATTTAATTATCATTGCAAATTATACAATATACTTATTACAAATTCATAATAAGTCCTAAGTTGCTGGAACAGGTCATTTCACTCTAATTACATATGCCCAATTAAATATTGTATAATTTACAATGATAAATTAAATATAATACTACCTTGTAAAATTCTAACAATTAATCGTTCTGAGGAAAGGTCGTGAGTTGCAACCGAAACGTCGACGGTTAATTAATTAATTAAAATTAATTTAAAATTAAAAGTTTTTTATTTAATTCCTTGCAGCTGCCAAAGTCTCCTGTACCCAATTCAAAGTCTACAGCCACTTCCTCATCAATAGTTAAAATTTATCAATATCATCTTCTAATTAGAATATGTGAAGAATAAAATAAAACTTTATTTATTATGTGACCCAAACTTTAAATCAATTTGCGTTTGTGATTGTTTTACTTGAGAAAGTTTTATTGGATATTGAAATTTCCCTTTTTCGATATAGACTTAATTATTAAAAAAATAATAATTTATTAGGAAAGCAAAATATGAAATTATTTTATACTACTGTATATTTTAATCAACTTAATGAGAATAAGAGCAAATGAATTGAAGAATAATCCATTTCATCTATTCGAATTTCAATTTTAATACCTTGTTTAAGGAAGTTCAAAAAAAAAAAAAGTAAAAAGGTTAGACATGTCTTAAAAAGGAGTTTTTTCTCTACTTGCATAGGCGTAGCCACGGGGGGGGTTTTGGGGTTCAAACCCCCCCCCCCCATGGACCCAAGCCATGACTAGATATTTAAGCTCTATAATACAAAATACTTTTTCTCTCTTTATATTTCATATATAGGGTAAGAGAAAGTAAAATATAATAATTTTCTCTAGCTTTAAAAAAAAAAAAAATTAAATAAAACACAAAAAATTCGAGAAAAATTCAGGAATTTTTCAATTGAAAAGAATTGATTTTTGTTGTGCTTTATAAAAAATTTAAGCCGCTTAAAATTGTTTAAATCTCGCAAATGAAAAATAATAAAAATTATTATATAAATAAATTTTTTATTTTTTTTTCTTAAAGAGATCTGAGATGGGACTCTGGTCAAGAGAAACAGATAGATGAACACCTTCGTATTTTAAGCCCATATACATAAAATTAAGAGTTGCATTTTTTTTTATTGCCTGTTACGAGTTGATTGAAAAATTGCGGCACTTAATTAAGAAAGGGCGGGCCCGAGCCACCTCGAGGGGGGGTCCGAGGGGGAGGGGAAGCGAAGGTGGGGTAAGTGGTTAGTCATATATTTCATTAGACGCCTTATATTGCCCTATTAGTCGGGGAGGGGGGGGGGAGAAATAATCCTAAACCCCCCCCCCCCATCAAAATTTCTTTGGCTACGCCTATGCTCACTTGTATTCAATTCTAACTGCTTCCACTCAGTCAATCATCTTTATCACAAAATTTTTTAACAAATGGGCAATACTTTAAAAATAAAAAAAAATAAAATTTATTTCTCAAAATACCCTTGACATAAATGGACAATTCAGGCATAAGTCCAATTAGTATACGAACGGTTTGCATGACAAGAATATATTTTGAATAGAATGTGTAAATATGTCGGGAAATTGCAGAAAATTATATCACCTGACTTACACTGACATTTAAGTGTAAGTGTCCATTTTTATCTTTTCTCTGGAATTAAAAAAAAAAATTGAATTGAAAATGAATAAAACAATGAATAAAAAAAGGCTGATTACTAAATAAGAAAAGTAAGAACTGACAGGTGATGTATAAATGATCTCGTCTCTCGCATCTGAAAGGTGGATGTCAAGAAGCAATTAACAAATGACCTGGGCTTGTTGGAAGACCATGAAGTAATGATTTGTTTATCTCATGTGACCCTGGTCTCTTATTAGCCAAAATCTCTCATATTTTTTTTACTAGCCTATTAATAAAAAAGTGCATTTGATCCAGGGACTGTGTTTTCATGAATTATTAATTTGTTTAAAAAAGAAATAAACTTTCACATAAATAAATTCAACTGAAATTAAAAAAGATAGCCAAAAAAAAAAGCAGCGAGCTATTAATATTAAGTAATATTTTACTTGCAAAAATAAAACAAATTTACGAAATTTGAAAGTAAATATAAAAAAAAAATGTTATTATGGTTGGGTTTTGTTCTTGTTACATTTATCAATTAATCTATACTATTATATAAAAGACAATCTCTGTCTGTCTGTCTGTCTGTCTGTCTGTCTGTTTGTAACGCATAGACTCCGAAACTACTGGACCGATTTTCATGGAGTTTTTTTTAATGGGTAGGGAATTTTCCGGGGGTGGTTTTAGGCTATCATTATATCGAATTAGGGGTAGGGAACCCCCTTTTTGGGGGTTATCAATTACCCCATAGCAAAGCATTGGAAAACAGGATCTAACTCGCTTTACGGAAAATATATTTATCAAATCTTTAAAATGAAAAATAAAAACTCTTCCTCCCCCTAACAATTCGACATTTGAAAAGATTTTTCCGCTCTGCGCCCCCCCCCCCTCCCACTATAATTATTATTTTTTTTATTTTTCATTCGATTTTAATAAAATTTAAAATGTGGCTTTCTTAGGGTGTAAATAATTGAAAAATGGTATTTTAGACCTCAGAAAGTCCAATCACCCCCCTGCCCCCCTAAAATTTATTTTTCATTCGATTTTAATAAAATTTAAAATGTGGCTTTCTTAGGGTGTAAATAATTGAAAAATGGTATTTTAGACCTCAGAAAGTCCAATCACCCCCCCTGCCCCCCCCTAAAATTTATTTTTCATTCGATTTTAATAAAATTTAAAATGTGGCTTTCTTAGGATGTAAATAATTGAAAAATGGTATTTTAGACCTCAGAAAGTTCAATCACCCCCCTGCCCCCCCTAAAATTTATTTTTCATTCGATTTTAATAAAATTTAAAATGTGGCTTTCTTAGGGTGTAAATAATTGAAAATGGTATTTTAGACCTCAGAAAGTCCAATCACCCCCCTGCCCCCCCCTAAAATTTATTTTTCATTCGATTTTAATAAAATTTAAAATGTGGCTTTCTTAGGGTGTAAATAATTGAAAAATGGTATTTTAGACCTCAGAAAGTCCAATCACCCCCCTGCCCCCCCCCTAAAATTTATTTTTCATTCGATTTTAATAAAATTTAAAATGTGGCTTTCTTAGGGTGTAAATAATTGAAAAATGGTATTTTAGACCTCAGAAAGTCCAATCACCCCCCTGCCCCCCCTAAAATTTATTTTTCATTCGATTTTAATAAAATTTAAAATGTGGCTTTCTTAGGGTGTAAATAATTGAAAATTGGTATTTTAGACCTCAGAAAGTCCAATCACCCCCCCCTGACCCCCCCCTAAAATTTATTTTTCATTCGATTTTAATAAAATTTAAAATGTTGCTTTCTTAGGGTGTAAATAATTGAAAATTGGTATTTTAGACCTCAGAAAGTTCAATCACCCCCCCTGCCCCTCCTAAAATTTATTTTTCATTCGATTTTAATAAAATTTAAAATAACGCTTTCTTAGGGTGTAAATAATTGAAAAATATATTAATCAAATATTTAAAATAAAAAATAAAAACTCTTCCTCATAATTAATTAAAATACATTTATCTGGACAACTCTTAGTCATATCCCGAGACGCCGCCCGCCAGGGCCTAGCGGGGTAGGGTTGCCGAAGGCAGTCTTTATAGCTCGTCTTTATATATATAATTCTTCTGTACGTGTGTATGTGACTGAACTCCTCCTAAACGACTGAACCAATTATGATGAAATTTTCTGTGTATGTTTGTGAGAGTCCCGGACATGTTTTGTTTCACAAATAACAATAAGTTAATGAGTAATTAACCGTTAAAATAAGAAAAAAATAAAAATTAGGAGAAATAGTTGCCATGGTAACAAAATATAAATATTTTCCCATGTTTACGATTTTTTATTTATTTACATTTTGAATTCTAAAATATCGGCGTAAATTTTTTGTCTGTGTACCGGGAGAGTCCCGGAAAGGATATCATTGACAAAAAATCTTAAGTTCATGAATAATTAACCGTTAAAATAAACTCTATATATAAAAATGAAAAGGGAGGGCGAGCAAGGGGGTCCAGGGGACGCAGCCCCCTGGCTAGGCGGAAAGCCCCGCCGAAGGCGGGGCTTTGCGTCTAAGTAAAATTATAAATACCTTCTTACCGAAATGTAGAAATTGTAGTAGGGATGGAAAAGGCACTCGAAAAGTCGATTTTCGATTTTTTGAAAGTTGGATGAATCGATCAATATTTAAAAAAATCATTGTGTGGTTTTATGAAACCACGATGCAAGTGAAACTTTTTCGGATCGTAGGCGTTTAACTGAAAATTTTCAGAAAATTATTCATTTAAGGGTATTAAGGGGCCTCGGGAGCGAAGGTGTTATGCATGTTTTTCCCGATAAGAGGGCGTAGTGTGTCATAAAAAGTATGCCCAAAAAATCAAGTAATTCAAAAATTTGCCAAGAGATGTTAGAATGGTACTTTTTTAATAAAAACATTTGCACTTTTTTCTCATTCACACTCACATTCACACACTCCTTCACACAGTCTTTTCGGCAACTCAGGCCATATAAGACTTTAAACGATATCCGTTATTGATTATTATACATATTGGCATTCTTATATAAGCCATTTGGTATCCAAATGCCTTAAATAAAATCATCGGACTGCCTGGGCTCCGGAACCCGCGACGTTCGGTATAGGAGGTAGGCACGCTACCAACTACTCCAAGCCCCGTGGGCGTCAGAATGGTAGCTAATAATATTTAATGCATTTGGTTGATTTTCATTGATCTTATAACAATAAATAATTTATAAATGTTATTATATATTATGTATCTTTTATAAAAGCATAAAAATATATAAATATAGGCCAGATATGGACTAATACTATATCGCCTATTAGACTAGCCTGCCATCTATTGCAAGAATGCTGAACTAATTTGACAGTTGGTTTTTAAATAAATCATCTAAGCTTATTTTAAAAATTTCTTAATTAATATGTGATTAATAATAACAATAAATTCATTTTTAAATAAAAAAAATGAAGATTATTGGGGCAGATTGTTTTTTTGTATTTGCTTGATAACAAAAAAATTAATTACGATAATTTTTTAATAAGTCATTAAAAAAATTATAGCTCGATGTCCCAATAATCTCTTATGAATTTAATTCATTAAAAAAAACCGCATTGAAAAATTCCTTATTAATTTATTCCCACGTGTTACCACTTTGTTTTTGGACTTTCTGTTGGACTTGGAAGTTCATTGTTGCTTTTTTTTCAATAGGCTCAGAGAAGTATTCGTTATCTAACCATCCAACACCTTTGTACTTTCTTGTCGTCTTGTGTCATAATCTCTGATCAACTTAACGCTAAAGTTAGTCCTTAAGTGCTCTTAGGAGACGGTGTGTCCTTTTCTTTTCCTTTTTTTTTGTCCTCTACCCTCTTAGAAAAAAAGAATATCTCATCAAAATCTTCTCCCTTCTTCTTTTTGTTATCATCTCTCTTTCTTGACCATTTTTACATGCTATTTGTGATTTCTTCTCTCTCTCTGTCTGTGTTGTTTGATATCAATCCCCCAAAGCACGTCGTCTTGGTCTGATTTCTTTCGTATTTTCCTCCTCTCTCAACCATAATCCTTTTCAATTTAGTCATATTGTCTGTCCCTTGAGTTGCTTGCTTGCCTGCTGCCTCTTTTTCGATGAAAAAATTTTTTCAAGTGACACAGACATACAATATTTTATTCAAACATTGTACTATTTGAAAAAGAAAAAAGAAAAGAAATGTCTTTAAATAATTTTTTATTTTAAATTCGAACGTTTCAGTGATGCAACAGGGAGGGTGGGGGAGAGGGAATTTCTTCTTTTTTTAAGTGTAACTTTTATTTGATGGCCACAAATTTTTTTGTTTCTCTATCAGCATGTCGCGTTACAAGCCGTGACGTCAAAGGCCGTGACGCTACAAGTTATGACGTCACAAGCCGTGACGACTAAAATAGGAAAGTTGAAATTTAATATATATCGAATTATAAAAAAATACAATAATTGTGAGATTTAATTATTCAATTTTTAAATCGATAAAATATAATTTTTAAAATAATTTAGGGATGGGGTCTAAATGGCCTTAGATGCCGAGAAGGACCTTAAAAAAAAAAAAAATAATAATAATAATAATAATTTAAAATGATTCAAATCTTCAATTAGTAAATAAATATTGATCTCAGTTTTTAACATGCGTCTTTTGATTTCCCATTATGATTCCCATTTTCCAATTATTAATTTAAGATTAAAAACGCGATTTTAATACCCTTAATAGAATAAATTTCTGAAAATTTTCAGTTAAACGCATACGATCCGAAAAGTTTCGCTTGGGTTTCATAAAACCACACAATGTTTTTTTTTTTTTGCATTAAGGAACTGCTGCACTCTGGAGGATTAGTATTGAAATTCGAACATGGTTTCATTATTACACCGAATAACTACTATCTAAAAATAAGAAAATTGTTTTCTTTTGCGCTTGGTCCACTTTTGCTTTGAACCCCTCATAAGTAAGAGAAAAATTCTGAACCTCTGAAACGGACATTATATTACTTGGCCTGACAATATTATGGTAAATTTAAACTTTATATGACATCATCGCATGTTCCTTGGGATTTTTTCCGTCCCATTTCTAGGTTTAGTGGAACCACCCATCGAGGTTGAAATATTTAAGCCTTCATTAGGCATTAAACTTTGTTTTGCATTGTATCCTTTATAAGAGACAACCAAGTGTCGACCCCCCTCCCCTTAACTAGATTCTCTCTTTTCATAAATCCCCTCCAGTTTCTCTCTTTCTGTCATGAGTTGAAATTAATATCAAGTTTCACAAATTAAATATAAAATATTTTACACTTTGATCTAAGTGAGAGAGATGATATATTTTATTACGCTCGTTCCTATTTAGAAATGTCTTATAATACAATATAAGTTTTATTATTAAAATAGGAGTATAACTTTTGTCTGTTGCTTGCAGCCATTCATATGTTCTGTACAGACATTGTCGTCAGATCTTAAATAAAACTTTTTTGGTTTAAAATTTTTTTTAAGGGTTTTTTGACATCAAAAGCCATTTAGAAAACTTAAATATACAATATGCTTTAAATTTAACTGACAGACTATGTCGCGAAAAACCACTTTTTTGGATTCAGGGGGCCTCAAAACGTGTATATCCTTCAAAATCTCGAAATGAAATTTTTGACATGAATCCACTACTTTTTCTCTCTATATATAAATTTATATAGAGATAAGAGTAAGTAATAATGGGAAATCAATAGACTCATGTTAAAAACTGAGAACAGAAAAGATTTGAATCATTTTAAATTATTTTAAAAATTATACGTATTTTATCCATTTAAAAATTGAATAAAAAAAATAAAATAAATGTTTAGGCGATAAATAGGCGATGTGTAGGCGATGAGTTGGCGATGTGTAGGCGATGTTTAGGCGATAAATAGGCGATGTGTAGGCGATGAGTTGGCGATGTGTAGGCGATAAGTTGGCGATGTGTAGGCGATGTTTAGGCGATAAATAGGCGATGTGTAGGCGATCACAATTATTTTTTTTATAATTCGTCATATATTAAATTTCAACTTTCCTTTTTTGTCGTTATGGCTTGTGACGTCATTTGTTGTAGCGTCACGGACTTTAACGTCACGGCTTGTAACGCGACATGCTGATATAAGAGCGAAAAAATTTGAGGCCATCAAATAAAAGTTTCACTTTAAAAAAATAATGTAAAATGTAGAAAAAAATAAAGAAAGAAGTATATTCCCTTTATTTTTTCCAGCCTACCATTAACGTTTTTCAATCCAGAATTAAAACATTTTTTATTTTTCCATACCCTGGTTTTGGAGTGGATTAGAAAAGAATAATAAAGAAAATATTGCAATTTTCTTGACTTTTTTTCTTCATTTTGACAATCTCTTTTAAGAAAGATACAAAAAAACTATAATTAGTATAACTTTGTTTATAATATTTCTATATTTTTGACAATCCCACTTGAGAGACAAAGGAAATATGAAAAGCCCGTAGGGCTTTAATCTCTAAAACAGTAAGTAACAAGCAATGTTTCACGCAAATGTCCAGGGCAACGCAGGAGGCTTAAATATGCATCAATCAACGGAGCGAGGTCGGGGTCTCTTGGTCATCTATCCTGGTTCGAGGACAGCCATGCCTCTCTCTCTCTCTCCTCGGCCTCTCACCCTTTGTCGCCGATTGATTTCATCCTTCTCTTTTCTTTTCTTCTTTTCATCATTAAAAATGTATGATATTTAATTCTAAACTTCCACCTCGTGGATTAAAAAATAGGCAAATAAAATAATATCTAGAGACGAAAAGAACAGAAGACACTTTACTGATGTATCATATTTCAGTTTTTTCAAATTCACTTTTTGCCTCTTCCTTCCATAGAGCCAATGTTAATTTCCTATAGGGATTTGTATGTTAATTTCGATTCAAAAGGGGGTCCCCTTTGGTACTTTTTACGCATTTAAAATTTTTTTTTTCCAATTCTTATGAAATTTTGTATTTATTTACGATTCTATATTGTGTATAAAATGTCCAAATATGAGATTAAAATTTTGAAAAATAACCATAGTTTATTTGAAGCAGTCAACATTTAAAATGCAAGTTTGAAACTAAGGTGCTATGGGAAACTAAATATATCTCGACACAAAAAATCTAGTGTGACCGGTCACAGCAGATTTTTTCTATTTTGTGAAGAGCAGCGAAATGGCGTACACATATAATAAATAAATAAAATAATGTATTTATTTATTTTATTAAGTTTAGCAAGTAGGCCCTACCTATTTAAATGAATAACGTTTGAACTGAGGAAGATGACTAGCAATCTCTAGAGAAACTTTTATACGTAGGCCTATTTGTTTTCCAAGACTTCTGAAAAAAAAAAAAAAATTATTTGTCCTGTTTAAAGACTGAATTAAACATCATATGAAACTATTCTCTTTCATCATCTTCTCCTTTTCCTTTGATTAGTAGCCTATAGTTTAGAACTCTTCAAAGGCTAGAGCTAGAGCAATATAGCGTATATGAAAATCAGTTGCAAAGTCCAATATTTTGACCTTTGCATTTGTATGGGATTGTAATATTAATAATACTGTCAGAAACAGAAATCGTATCATATTCTATCTTCTTTACTTTCTCTTACCTATATATGTAATATATACAGTGCTCGATATTGAATTTTGACCCGATTCCAATACTTTTTATCTACTAAAAAATATTGCAATCGGGTCAAAAATTCAATATCGAGCACCCCCAATATATGTATTATCTGCATCAGCCAAAAGTATCCACTCGAGCAGTGCACCCTATCGGTGAGAGAAACAACCATAAAGTTTAGAAAAAGCAAGCACCTTTTAATGGATATTTAAAAGTATGATGTTAATGATAATTAAATAAAAATAATTAAAAAAATGAAAATTTATTATGTGTAAGGTTTTATTATGTGATTTATGTGTTGGACGCAACTGAATAAGGCGCTTGTTCTAACGTCTCTAAGCTTAGAGAGAAAGCTCTCTGTCCCAACTCTCGCAAACGGATACTTTTGGCTGATACAGATAATATATTAATCAATAACGGATATCGTAAATGTCTTATATGGCCTGAGTTGCCGAAAAGACAGTGTGAATGAGAAAAAAGTGTGGGTTTAAAAAAAAAAATTAAGAAAAGGCGAGGGTCCGCCGCAGGCGAGCCAGAACCACCTTAGAGGGTCCAGGGGGGGGGCGAAGCCTCCGTCTCTAAACGACAAACCCGTCCAAGGCGGGCGGTGCGGCTAGCAATAATAAAAAATTACATTTTAAATTATCTCTTTACAAGTTTATAATTCAAATTTTATATTAATATTAATTTAGTAGCCTCGTGAAAGAGTTTTATACTTAAAAGAAGAGGCATCCAATAGAGAATGCAATAGAATGTTAATTTACTTTAACGTTTGTGAACGCTCTCACTAAATTTGAAATTCCTCTCCCTCAAACGGCGCCATTTCAATTCAATTGATACCTTCGAGAGAGAGAGAGAGAGAGAGAGCGAGTGACCAGAGAGGATTTATCCCATTGAATGATTCAGATGTAGAGCATCGCCAACTCCTCTCTCTCTCTTTCTTTTTTAATCCTTTGCTTCTCTCTCACTCTAAAGTAATGAATACTTCAAGATAGCATTTCACAGTTTTTATGTAAATAAATAAATCAACCGGAGTGAGAAGAAGAGTGTTGTTGCATGTAATTAAATGATCCGATTTTATCGTCAATAAAATATCTATTAAATCCTATTTTCAATAAAATCGATAAAGAAATTACAAAATTTATAGGACTATGTGCATGCATTATTCAAAGCGTTATATGAATAATGAGATTCTAATTATTATTCAACAATTATTATTAGGCTATATTATTATTAAATTTTTATACCCATCTCCCCCGTGGACGAGACGTTAAATAAATGTCAATATTGGCAATCTAATACCCAAGGGGTGTGGGTTCGGTCCCCAGGCTCAAACAATGAAAAAAAAAATATCTTGCCGGCAGTTGCGGTGGACGACGAAGTTCATATTCTTATTTCACTAGCTGCCGTGGTCCCGACTAGTCCCTTCCCCTCTCTTCTCCGCAGCCAGTATAGACATTACTGACCACACAGACGTATAGTTATTTAAATGAACGGCCTAAAACATGCGCAAATTGTTGGTACCGGCAACTATGTTCAATTTCTTATACTTAAGACCCCTAACAATGAAAAGTACTATATTGCTGGCAGCTGCGGTGGTCCCTTTAGTCCCTTCCTCTTCTATTTCCTATGGCAGAATACTTCTTTTATTTTAAATTTAAATGGAAGGACCGGCAATTATGTTCATATTTCACATGTAAATTTAAAATAAAGAGAGAATACTTGCCCTGAAAAAGGGACTAGAGGGGACTTGTCCGCAGCTGCTGACAAGATAGTATTTTTCATTGTTTGAAGTCTCAAGTATAAAAATTTGAATAATGTTACCGGTACTCATAATTTGCGCGTTTGTTAGGCCGCACTTAAATTTTAATTAAATGATGGATACTGGCCGCGGAGAAGGGAGGGAAGGGACGCAGCTGCCAACAAGATAGTTTTTTTCATTGTTCGAAGTCTCAAGTATTTGACCACAATTGCAGGTCATCATAGCACGTATTCCATTGATTTCCTTTATAAATAAGAGGAAAGGAGGGAAAAAAAATTGGACCAAAAATTGATCTGGCAAGATCCGGTTCTTAATTCTTGGAGCTATTCTCAGCCAAAATCCATTGGCGGAATTCGGTCCTCAAATTTTAAATACTCAACTACCTCTAGCGCCAGGAGTATTGGAAGGTAGGAAGGCATCTAATCACTAATAGAGTTTTTGTTTAATTGGGTTTAAGTGTAGAGTATGTCGACATTTTTTTTTTTTTTTCAATGATAGGAAACTTTTTCGGGTTTTTTCCTCTCTATCCATTCTCTTTATTATCATAAAATAAGGGCAGCAATGCCAATTTGATCCATATTTCTATAAAAATACCGAAAATATAGAAGAAATATGAAGCTGACATTAACCTATAAGAATCGTTATTTTATTTATTCAACAAATAGACCTATCTTTAAAACTAATATTGGGGATTCGTATTTGATTTAAAACAACATGCAGGGGTTCCGACTTGGCCGGTTTCGGTCCGGTTGGGGTCGGTTCGGTTTAGAATAAAAAATTTTAAAATAACGAGGAAATTTTCTCGGCTTCGGTACAAAACCGTTTAGTTCGAAGGGGCTTGGACCTTTGAACCGAATCAAATGCCGACACTGGGGAACTTCTTCTCCCTGGCTGCACATGCAAAATATTTTATTAATCTCAACTATAATTACACTGTACAAGATTATCAAGATTAAAAATATAATCGAGAAAGAAAAAAAAATACGAAATGATAGGTTAATGTCATCTTAATATTTCTTCTATATTATCGTTATTTTTATAGAAATGCTTGGTCCAAAGCTTCTGTAGAGCGAACCGTTCATGTGCAGTTATTAATATTTCATAGAAATAACAATCTAGCGCGTGCAGTTACTTTAATTAATTAAACAGCAATAAAAGAGAAATAAATAAAAATGCAAATAGCGCTAGGCAACTTGTCCGTTTTGTTCTAGAGGTCTTAACAATTCCATCTAAAAAATTAAATGACCAATGAAATCGACTCCTTAGGGAGAAGGGGAAGATTTGAGTGGATGTTTTTTGAGAGGGGGATTTTTAAAGGCCATTTAAGATTCATAGATCAATTCGAGTTTTTTTTTTTTAACTCTCTCTCTAAACCACATTTTTAGTAGCTTTCTTTTCGAATACATAAAAAAAGATATTAAGATATAAATAAATAGAAAAGATCTAATAAATGGATTTTAAAAACAAAAAAATAGATGAGATTTTGATGTTTTAATCGAATTTTATGGAAACTAAATTTTTTTATTAATAATGAAAAGAAAATCAAGTTCCTGGTTGGATTTGAACCAGGGATTTTTATTTCTATCAGTTTGTAAAATCTTCTAACTATCTCGTTTATTGGTAATTATATTTAATTAAGTTT
>JAKCPI010025426.1:0-13679 GCA_023213315.1 Euborellia annulipes | reverse complement strand
AATTCATTTTTAAATAAAAAAAAAATGAAGATTATTGGGGGATGAATTGTTTTTTTTGTATTTGCTTGATAACAAAAAAATTAATTACGATAATTTTTTAATAAGTCATTAAAAAAATTATAGCTCGATGTCCCAATAATCTCTTATGAATTTAATTCATTAAAAAAAAACCGCATTGAAAAAATTCCTTATTAATTTATTCCCACGTGTTACCACTTTTGTTTTTGGACTTTCTGTTGGACTTGGAGAGTTCATTGTTGCTTTTTTTTTCAATAGGCTCAGAGAAGTATTCGTTATCCTAACCATCCAACACCTTTGTTACTTTCTTGTCGTCTTGTGTCATAATCTCTGATCAACTAACGCTAAAGTTAGTCCTTAAGTGCTCTTAGGAGACGGTGTGTCCTTTTCTTTCCTTTTTTTGTCCTCTACCCCCTTAGAAAAAAAGATATCTCATCAAAATCTTCTCCCTTCTTCTTTTTGTTATCATCTCTCTCTCTTCTTGACCATTTTTACATGCTATTTGTGATTTCTTCTCTCTCTCCTGTCTGTGTTGTTTGATATCAATCCCCCAAAGCACCGTGTCGTCTTGGTCTGGATTTCTTTCGTATTTTCCTCCTCTCTCAACCATAATCCTTTTCAATTTAGTCATATTGTCTGTCCCTTGAGTTGCTTGCTTGCCTGCTGCCTCTTTTTCGATGAAAAAAATTTTTTTCAAGTGACACAGACATACAATATTTTATTCAAACATTGTACTATTTGAAAAAGAAAAAGAAAAGAAATGTCTTTAAATAATTTTTTATTTTAAATTCGAACGTTTCAGTGATGCAACAAGAAGTGTGGGGGAGAGGGAATTTCTTCTTTTTTTTTTTAAGTGGAACTTTTATTTGATGGCCCCTAATTTTTTTCGTTTCTCTATCAGCATGCCGCGTTACAAGCCGTGACGTCAAGGGCCGTGACGCTACAAGTTATGACGTAACAAGCCGTCACGGCTAAAAATAGGAAAGTTGAAATTTAATATATATGACGAATTATAAAAAAATAATTGTGAGATTTAATTATTCACTTTTTGAAATGATAAAATATAATTTTCAAAATAATTTAAAATGATTCAAATTTTCAATTACTAAATGAATATTGTTCTCAGTTTTTAACATGCGTCTTTTGATTTCCCATTTTCCAATTAATAAGTTAAGATTAAAAACGCGATTTTAATACCCTTAATAGAATAATTTTCTGAAAATTTTCAGTTAAACGCCTACGATCCGAAAAGTTTCGCTTGGGTTTCATAAAAACACACAATGTTTTTTTTTTGCATTAAGGAACTGCTGCACTCTGGAGGATTAGTATTGAAATTCGAACACGGTTTCATTCATTATTACACCGAATAACCAGCGGCGTAACTAGCCTTTGAGGGCGGAGGGGGCGAAGCTCAACAAGGGCGTCGTTTTTTAAGTTGTAATATAATTTAAAAGAAAACTATCCGTGTTTTTGGACAATCTATGGAAAGAAAATGATAAAATCACAGTCCCTGGACTATATTTTAGATGCCTTAGGGCGCCTATGTCGGTAGAGAAATAAGAAAATTGTTTTTTTTTGCGCTTGGTCCACTTTTTCTTTGAACCCCTCATAGGTAAGAGAAAATATATTGAACCTCTGAAACGGACATTATTTATATTACTTGGCCTGACAATATTATGGTAAATTTAAACTTTATATGACATCATCGCATGTTCCTTGGGATTTTTTCCGTCCCATTTCTAGGTTTAGTGGAACCACCCATCGAAGTTGAGAAATTTAAGCCTTCATTAGACATTAAACTTTGTTTTGCATTGTATCCTTTATAATAGACAACCAATTGTCGACCCCCTCCCCTTAACTAGATTCTCTCTTTTCATAAATCCCCTCCAGTTTCTCTCTTTCTGTCATGAGTTGAAATTAATATCAAGTTTCACAAATTAAATATAAAATATTTTCCACTTTGATCTAAGTGAGAGAGATGATATATTTTATTACGCTCGTTCGTATTTAGAAATGTCTTATAATACAATATAAGTTTTATTATTAAAATAGGAGTATAACTTTTGTCTGTTGCTTGCAGCCATTCATATGTTCTGTACAGACATTGTCGTCAGATCTTAAATAAAACTTTTTTTGGTTTAAAATTTTTTTTAAGGGTTTTTTGACATCAAAAGACATTTAGAAAACTTAAATATACAATATGCTTTAAATTTAACTGACAGACTATGTCGCGAAAAACCACTTTTTTGGATTCAGGGGGGCCTCAAAACGTGTATATCCATCAAAATCTCGAAATGAAATTTTTGACATGAATCCACTACTTTTTCTCTCTATATATAAATTTATATAGAGATAAGAGTAAGTAATAATGAGACTCAATAGACTCATGTTAAAAACTGAGAACAGAAAAGATTTGAATCATTTTAAATTATTTTAAAAATTATACGTATTTTATCCATTTAAAAATTGAATAAAAAAAATAAAATAAATGTTTAGGCGATAAATAGGCGATGTGTAGGCGATGAGTTGGCGATGTGTAGGCGATGTTTAGGCGATAAATAGGCGATGTGTAGGCGATGAGTTGGCGATGTGTAGGCGATAAGTTGGCGATGTGTAGGCGATGTTTAGGCGATAAATAGGCGATGTGTAGGCGATCACAATTATTTTTTTTATAATTCGTCATATATTAAATTTCAACTTTCCTTTTTTGTCGTTATGGCTTGTGACGTCATTTGTTGTAGCGTCACGGACTTTAACGTCACGGCTTGTAACGCGACATGCTAATATAAGAGCGAAAAAATTTGAGGCCATCAAATAAAAGTTTCACTTTAAAAAAATGATGTAAAATGTAGAAAAAAATAAAGAAAGAAGTATATTCCCTTTATTTTTTCCAGCCTACCATTAACGTTTTTCAATCCAGAATTAAAACAAATTTTTATTTTTCCATACCCTGGTTTTGGAGTGGATTAGAAAAAGAATAATAAAGAAAATATTGCAATTTTCTTGACTTTTTTCTTCATTTTGACAATCTCTTTTAAGAAAGATACAAAAAAACTATAATTAGTATAACTTTGTTTATAATATTTCTATATTTTTGGCAATCCCACTTGAGAGACAAAGAAAATATGAAAAGCCCGTAGGGCTTTAATCTCTAAAACAGTAAGTAACAAGCAATGTTTCACGCAAATGTCCAGGGCAACGCAGGAGGCTTAAATATGCATCAATCAACGGAGCGAGGTCGGGGTCTCTGGTCATCTATCCTGGTTCGAGGACAGCCATGCCTCTCTCTCTCGGCCTCTCACCCTTTGTCTCCGATTGATTTCATCCTTCTCTTTTCTTTTCTTCTTTTCATCATTAAAAATGTATGATATTTAATTCTTCTTCCACCTCGTGGATTAAAAAATAGGCAAATAAAATAATATCTAGAGACGAAAAGAACAGAAGACACTTTACTGATGTATCATATTTCAGTTTTTTCAAATTCACTTTCCGCCTCTTCCTTCCATAGAGCCAATGTTAAATGCCTATAGGGATTTGTATGTTAATTTCGATTCAAAAGGGGGTCCCCTTTGGTACTTTTTACGCATTTAAAATTTTTTTTTTCCAATTCTTATGAAATTTTGTATTTATTTACGATTCTATATTGTGTATAAAATATCCAAATATGAGATTAAAATTTTGAAAAATAACCATAGTTTATTTGAAGCAGTCAACATTTAAAATGCAAGTTTGAAACTAAGGTGCTATCGGAAACTAAATATATCTCGACACAAAAAATCTGGTGTGACCGGTCACAGCAGATTTTTCTATTTTGTGAAGAGCAGCGAAATGGCGTACACATATAATAAATAAATAAAAAAATGTATTTATTTATTTTATTAAGTTTAGCAAGTACCTATTTAAATGAATAACGTTTGAACTGAGGAAGATGACTAGCAATCTCTAGAGAAACTTTTATACGTATTTGTTTTCCAAGACTTCTGAAAAAAAAAAAAAAATTATTTGTCCTGTTTAAAGACTGAATTAAAAAACATCATATGAAACTATTCTCTTTCATCATCTTCTCCTTTTCCTTTGAGATTAGTAGCCTATAGTTTAGAACTCTTCAAAGGCTAGAGCTAGAGCAATATAGCGTATATGAAAATCAGTTGCAAAGTCCAATATTTTGACCTTTGCATTTGTATGGGATTGTAATATTAATAATACTGTCAGAAACAGAAATCGTATCATATTCTCTCTTCTTTACTTTCTCTTACCTATATATGTAATATATACAGTGCTCGATATTGAATTTTTGACCCGATTCCAATACTTTTTATTAGATAAAAAGTATTGCAATCGGGTCAAAAATTCAATATCGAGCACCCCCAATATATGTATTATCTGCATCAGCCAAAAGTATCCACTCGAGCAGTGCACCCTATCGGTGAGAGAAACAACCATAAAGTTTAGAAAAAGCAAGCACCTTTGGATATTTAAAAGTATGATGTTAATGATAATTAAATAAAAATAATTAAATAATGAAAATTTATTATGTGTAAGGTTTTATTATGTGATTTATATGTTGGACGCAACTAAATAAGGCGCTTGTTCTAACGTCTCTAAGCTTAGAGAGAAAGCTCTCTGTCCCAACTCTCGCAAATGGATACTTTTGACTGATACAGATAATATATTAATCAATAACGGATATCGTAAATGTCTTATATGGCCTGAGTTGCCGAAAAGACAGTGTGAATGAGAAAAAAGTGTGGGTTTAAAAAAAAAAAATTAAGAAAAGGCGAGGGTCCGCCGCAGGCGAGCCAGAACCACCTTAGAGGGTCCAGGGGGGGGCGGGGTGAAGCCTCCGTCTCTAAACGACAAACCCGTCCAAGGCGGGCGGTGCGGCTAGCAATAATAAAAAATTACATTTTAAATTATCTCTTTACAAGTTTATAATTCAAATTTTATATTAATATTAATTTAATAGCCTCGTGAAAGAGTTTTATACTTAAAAGAAGAGGCATCCAATAGAGAATGCAATAGAATGTTAATTTACTTTAACGTTTGTGAACGCTCTCACTACCCGGGGGGGGGGGGGAGTGGTTTAGCGCTAACCCAATCAACCTACATACCCCGGGTGGGGAGCCCGGGGAGCCGAGATTTTTTTTTTTTTATTTTTATTGCTTGAAATTAAAATAAAAATGCATAAAACATAATATTTAAAAAAAAAAATTAAATTTATTATAAAATTTTTATTGAGTTGGCGGTACCGAGGAGGGAGGGGGAGAGGGGGGGAGGGAGGGGGGGAGAGAAAGAGTGAGAGTGAGAAAAAAGAGAGAAAAAAAAAAAAAAAAAAAAAACCGCTCTCACTAAATTTGAAATTCCTCTCCCTCAAACGGCGCCATTTCAATTCAATTGATACCTTCGAGAGAGAGAGAGAGAGAGAGAGAGAGAGCGAGTGACCAGAGAGGATTTATCCCATTGAATGATTCAGATGTAGAGCATCGCCAACTCCTCTCTCTCTCTCTCTCTCTTTTTTCTTTTTAATCCTTTGCTTCTCTCTCACTCTAAAGTAATGAATACTTCAAGATAGCATTTCACAGTTTTTATGTAAATAAATAAATCAATCCGAGTGAGAAGAAGAGTGTTGTTGCATGTAATTAAATGATCCGATTTTATCGTCAATAAAATATCTATTAAATCCTATTTTCAATAAAATCAATAAAGAAATTACAAAATTTATAGGACTATGTGCATGCATTATTCAAAGCGTTATATGAATAATGAGATTCTAATTATTATTCAACAATTATTATTAGGCTATATTATTATTAAATTTTTATACCCATCTCCCCCCGTGGACGAGACGTTAAATAAATGTCAATATTGGCAATCTAATACCCAAGGGGTGTGGGTTCGGTCCCCAGGCTCAAACAATGAAAAAAAAATATCTTGCCGGCAGCTGCGGTGGACAACGAAGTTCATATTCTTATTTCACTAGCTGCTGTAGTCCCGACTAGTCCCTTCCCCTCTCTTCTCCGCAGCCAGTATAGACATTACTGACCACACAGACGTATAGTTATTTAAATGAACGGCCTAAAACATGCGCAAATTGTTGGTACCGGCAACTATGTTCAATTTCTTATACTTAAGACCCCTAACAATGAAAAGTACTATATTGCTGGCAGCTGCGGTGGTCCCTTTAGTCCCTTCCTCTTCTATTTCCTATGGCAGAATACTTCTTTTATTTTAAATTTAAATGGAAGGACCGGCAATTATGTTCATATTTCACATGTAAATTTAAAATAAAGAGAGAATACTTGCCCTGAAAAAGGGACTAGAGGGGACTTGTCCGCAGCTGCTGACAAGATAGTATTTTTCATTGTTTGAAGTCTCAAGTATAAAAATTTGAATAATGTTACCTGTACTCATAATTTGCGCGTTTGTTAGGCCGCACTTAAATTTTAATTAAATGATGGATACTGGCCGCGGAGAAGGGAGGGGAAGGGACGTAGCTGCCAGCAAGATAGTTTTTTTTATTGTTCGAAGTCTCAAGTATTTGACCACAATTGCAGGTCATCATAGCACGTATTCCATTGATTTCCTTTATAAATAAGAGGAAAGGAGGGAAAAAAATTGGACCAAAAATTGATCTGGCAAGATCCGGTTCTTAATTCTTGGAGCTATTCTCAGCCAAAATCCATTGGCGGAATTCGGTCCTCAAATTTTAAATACTCAACTACCTCTAGCGCCAGGAGTATTGGAAGGTAGGAAGGCATCTAATCACTAATAGAGTTTTTGTTTAATTGGGTTTAAGTGTAGAGTATGTCGACATTTTTTTTTTTTTCAATGATAGGAAACTTTTTCGGGTTTTTTCCTCTCTATCCATTCTCTTTATTATCATAAAATAAGGGCAGCAATGCCAATTTGATCCAGATTTCCATAAAAATAACGAAAATATAGAAGAAATATGAAGCTGACATTAACCTATAAGAATCGTTATTTTATTTATTCAACAAATAGACCTATCTTTAAAACTAATATTGGGGATTCGTATTTGATTTAAAACAACATGCAGGGGTTCCGACTTGGCCGGTTTCGGTCCGGTTGGGGTCGGTTCGGTTTAGAAAAAAAAATTTTAAAATAACGAGGAAATTTTTTCGGCTTCGGTTCAAAACCGTTTAGTTCGAAGGGGTTTGGACCTTGGTAACCGAATCGAATGCCGACACTAGGGAACTTCTTCTCCCTGGCTGCACATGCAAAAATATTTTATTAATCTCAACTATAATTACACTGTACAAGATTATCAAGATTAAAAATATAATCGAGAAAGAAAAAAAATACGAAATGATAGGTTAATGTCATCTTAATATTTCTTCTATATTATCGTTATTTTTATAGAAATAATTCTTTTCTTTGCCTCTTTTTTTTTATAAAGAGGAGGGAGGGAAGGAAAAAACCCAAAAAAAAGATCTCGACATTTGTTGCGCTTGGTCCAAAGCTTCTGTAGAGTGAACCGTTCATGTGCAGTTATTAATATTTCATAGAAATAACAATCTAGCGCGTGCAGTTACTTTAATTAATTAAACAGCAATAAAAGAGAAATAAATAAAAATGCAAATAGCGCTAGGCAACTTGTCCGTTTTGTTCTAGAGGTCTTAACAATTCCATCTAAAAAATTAAATGACCAATGAAATCGACTCCTTAGGGAGAAGGGGAAGATTTGAGTGGATGTTTTTTGAGAGGGGGATTTTTAAAGGCCATTTAAGATTCATAGATCAATTCGAGTTTTTTTTTTTTAACTCTCTCTCTAAACCACATTTTTAGTAGCTTTCTTTTCGAATCCATAAAAAAAGATATTAAGATATAAATAAATAGAAAAGATCTAATAAATGGATTTTAAAAACAAAAAAATAGATGAGATTTTGATGTTTTAATCGAATTTTATGGAAACTAAATTTTTTTATTAATAATGAAAAGAAAATCAAGTTCCTGCTTGGATTTGAACCAGGGATTTTTATATCTATCAGTTTGTAAAATCTTCTACTTATCTCGTTTATTGGTAATTATATTTA
The DNA here is from genome assembly GCA_023213315.1 of Euborellia annulipes. NCBI lineage: Eukaryota > Metazoa > Arthropoda > Insecta > Dermaptera > Anisolabididae > Euborellia > Euborellia annulipes. The sequence continues at coordinate 5,607 of JAKCPI010025426.1, read as the reverse complement.
ATTAAGTTTTTTTGAGGGTCAAGGGCTTCTCTACTCTAAAAAAGATCTCTAAGCATTGATTGAATGAGCTGAAGATCTGTGCATGATGACATTAAAAAACTTCAATGCCTTACATTAAAAAACTTCAATGCCTTACATTAAAAACTTCAATGCCTTACATTAAAAAACTTCAATGCCTTAAACTGGAACCATTATGTAGCCACTTTTGAAAATACATAATCAAGAAACCATACATGAATATATAGGCCATTAAATGAAAATTTATATTATGCAAACTGTGTGATCTTAATCATATAAAAATTTTTACTTTATTTAAGAATATTTATTTGTTAATTATTGGCGCTTTATACAGCAGAGTTTAGAGCAATTGAACTTGCATTAAAGTACGTTAATAAATTGAGAACTAGACAAGTTTTGATAACATAACTAAGAAAAATGAAATTTTTTTTCGAGCCCCAAGATAATTCCTTCAGAATCCAAATATGACCTCCGTTTTCCCCCACCACGTACCGTTTTCGGGGGACAGCCAAGGGCGGATCCAGAGGTGTTAGAGGGGGTAATCTGGTGTGACTCGTCGCACAGCACACTATTTTTTCTTAATTTCGGTAATTTAAATGCGCATTCTGTACTTGTTGGCCAGAATATAAATACAAATCAAATGTTTAAGTATTAATTTTTAAAATTTTACATTAAAAATAAATTTTTTGGCGAAAAAAAAGGTATTTTTTCAAATCTCGGGGGGGGGGGTAATTACCCCCTTTACCCCCTCTTGTATCCCCTACTTATTTCCACCCCTTTTCGTTAATCTTAGGGTCATGAATTAAATTTGAAGGGATGAAAAGGAATATTTTAGCCTTAATATTTCTTCAGAAGGTCTAGAGAGGTGAAAAGTTCAAAAACATGAGCATTTGAGTCCAAGGGAGGATATGGGGTGGATTTTGTCCCTCAAATTGCAAAAAAAATCACAGCACGCTAACCCTTACACCAAGCCCCGACAGCTTGCCCTTAATTATAAATAAATAAAAAAAAAAAATAATTATTGACATTAGGAGAGGGCGAGAGCCTTCCCGAGACACAGCAGCCAGGTAAAATAAAAAACGTTATATTCTGTCGCCAACGTTTCGAGCGCTAGTCGCACTCATCTTCAGGGCAAGCAGAATTGTCGACTAGCGATTAGCGCTCGAAAAGTCGGCGACAGAATATAACGTTTTTTTATTTTACCCGGGAAGGCTCCCCGTCTTCTCCTAATTTGAATATCTACAGCCATCAAACTCAACAATTTATTAATTATTGACGCTATCCCATGGAAAACAAAAATTGAATCTTTTTTTTATTAGCTTAAAATTTTTATTTTAAACGAAAAATAGTGTTATTTTGTTATGAAATAATAATTTATTTAAGGAAAAGACTTGAAGCAGGGCATTTACTTATCATCCCCTACTATCCAACCTCTTCGCTGTTTTCCCCTTCATTGTTTTTTTTTTATATATCGAATAAATTTAGTAGCAACTCCAACGTCGCCTCTCTTCTTGACAAATCAAATTGATGGTTGAATATTGTTATTTATTTAAAGGCTAAAAAAAGATTTGATTTAAAACAATTTATAATAATTAACAAAAATAAATTTTTTCCTGCTTAAATTAAAAAAAAAAAAAAAACTGTCTGTCAACAAAACGAACTTAAACGAATTAAAGATCTCGTTTTATTTTTTTATTTTAAAGAAATTAAAACAAAAATAAACGAGAGGGGGAATAAAAAAAATCATTTCCCTAAAAATAAAATAATAAATGATATGTCAAAAGTTGAAAAGTTTCGAATTAAACAATTTTTTTTTTTTTTTTTTTTTTGTTCTCACACAAATGTTTTAAAAATAATCTGTATTTGTGAGTGACTTTTTTCTTTTTTTTTTTTTTTTTTTTTTTGAAACTAATTTAAATCGCAAATGCTTATTTGCCGTGACGAACGAAAGTGTGTGTGCAAGAGAGAGAGAGAAATGAATTTTTTTTTTTTTTATTAGACACCCCCTTCAACTCGTCTTCTTCTTCTCAACATGAAAGGAAATCTTAAAGATTAGTTAAATAAATATTTGTACAAAAAAAAAAAAATTAAGAGAGGAATTAGTGATTATTTTTTATTTAAACAAAAAAAAAAAAAAAATCGTTTCAACACTTGATCTCTCTTAAAATCCAATTTATTGAATGTAAGTGCATTTTATTTTAACGAGTCAAAAAAAATCTGGTGTGTCTGTTCGCACAGCACACAACTTTCTCTTACCTTCCATGTGTTAAGTGCTTGTTACACCTGATTTTTTGTTTCGACATGTAATTAGTTTCCGATAGTACGGTACATTCGATTTTCAAGATCTTTTTTTTTTAACCCTCTTCGATGCTGCGGGGATTTAGGGGTATAACTTTATTTTATAAATAGGTAAATACATATTATCGATGGCTACCGGGGACGTTCAACACGCTGATTGCTCGGGGTCACCAATCCAGAGTTTTCGCCGCGCTTGGCATTACTTAAAGGCAAAGAACGCGTTCGGCGAAAATGTTTACAAGTGTGGATCCACCTTAAGATGTAAAATTTATAAGTATGGGAAAATATTTATATTTTGTTACCATGGCAACCATTTCTCCTATCTTTTCTATGGAGTACAAGAGTAAAGTGGTCTTCAGAAGGTTTCAATGACAAAATGAGAATATATATTTTAAAGAGCATCTAAAAAATAATTGATTTTTGAATTTTAATCAAAATGGTTAGAGCGAATTTTGAGAAAACTGAAAAAACTGAAAAGATTTCTCAATAAAGTACTCTTTGGCCGATTTTGTTCAAAAGCTTCGTGTCACGTCCCAAGGGGGTGCCTAACTTAAATATAAAATTTCAACTTCCTAGCTCTTTTCGTTCTGAGATATTTTGTTCAGAGACACACAGACAGACAGACGACCATGTCGCGAAAACCACTTTTTTGGATTCGTAGTTATGTGAATAAAATTTTCTTAAAAATACAATCAAGTGATACCTCGAAATTTAAGCCACCTTTAAAATATTCAGATATATGAATTACATAGAAATATAAATTTTCAGTCCAATCGGAGGAGATTTAGTGGTGCAAGACACGGCTAAAAGTTCAGAAAAATGGAATTTTTTTCAGTTTTTTTTTTTTAACTTTGGACAGCCCTCGGGGTTTGGTGTAGAGGTTAGCGAGCTAACCTCGTATACCAAAAGTCGCGGGTTCGGACCCCATTTGGATACCAAATGGCTTAAATAAGAATGCCTGGACCCCCAATATATGTTTATTAATTAACATATATAAATACATTTACGATAAGGGATATCGTAAATGTCTTATATGGCCTGAGTTGCCGAAAAGACAGTGTGAATGTGTGTGTGAGTGTGAGTGTGAATGAGAAAAAAGTGTGTGTTTTTTTTTTTTAAACTTTGGACACCCCTAATATAATTTTCCCCATGTCTGAATGCAAAAATCATATATTTATGTTATTTTATAGTTATTTAGCTTTCCAAAAAGTATTCATTTGTGAAAATCTGTTAATTATTAGTGATTTTATGAACAAAATAGTTAAAAGTTTATTCCTATGAGCTCTACTGACGGAGAGAGAGCAAAGCGCCTAACAGATAGGCAGCCAAAGTGTTTTTTTACCAGGCTGATAACTGTTTTGTTTATAATTTCGTTAATTATTAACAGATTTTCATGAATAAATACTTTTTGGAAAGCTGAAGATGTATAGAATATCATAAATATATGGTTTTTGCATTCAGAGATGGAAAAAATTGTATTAGGGGTGACCGAAATTAAAAAAACCGAAAAAAAATTCGATTATTCTAAACTTTTAGCCGTGTTTTGCACCACTATGACACGGCAAATAATCCACGCCTTGTGTTTTAGTTCGTTATTGTAAATTTAAAGAAAAATAAAAACGTTAATTTGCACTTCCATGGAACTATTTTAATTCTATTCTTAACAACTAAATCACCTCCGATTGGACTGAAACTTTATATTTCTATATAATATCTGTATATTTTTAAGGGGTAACGCCTTAAGGGGGTTCAGGAGCGACGTCTAAACGTATTTAAAAAAAAAAAAAAAAAAACTAGACTATTATAAGGAATTTTTCAATGCTGTTTTTTTTAAAAGAATTAAATTCATAAGAGATTATTGGGACATCGAGCTATAATTTTTTTAATGACTTATTAAAAAATTATCGTAATTAATTTTTTTGTTATCAAGGAAATAAAAAAAAACAATATGTCCCAATATTCTTTAATTTTTTTCAAATTTAAAAATGAATTTATTGTTATTATTGATCACATATTAATTAAGAAATTTTTAAAATAAGCTTAGATGATTTATTTAAAAACCAACTGTCAAATTAGTTCAGCATTCTTGCAATAGATGGCAGGCTAGTCTAACAGACGATATAGTATTAGCCTATATCTATATATTTTTATGATTTTAAAAAAAGATGCATAATATTTAATAACATTTATAAAGTATTTATTGTTAAAGGATCAATGAAAATCAACCAAATGCATTAAATATTATTAGCTACCATTCTGACATCTCTTGGCAAATTTTTGAATTACTTGATTTTTGGGCATACTTTTTATGACACACAACGCCATCTTAGCGGGAAAAACATGCGTAACACCTTCGCTTCTATTCCCATTTAAAAATCTAGGTAATTCCAAATTAGAACCGCTTTAGAGTACATTTTCTATTAAAATTTAATTTTCTCTAGAGCACTAAAACTAGAGGCGATGAGGCAAAACTGATGGCATTTTTGACAAATACCCAGGAATCGCTTCAAATACTCCAGTAACAAAATCTTTGTTCTCCTGTGCTATTGAAACAAAAATTTATTTTTCTTAAAGTTAATAAAGTTAAAGGAACTGTTAATTTTTTTTGCATCAAGCGTCTATTTTGAAAAATTAATTTAAATCTAATATGGAACTAGGTTAATTGTAATTGAAATTTTACAAGCAGCTGACCAAAAAGAAGAAAGAAATAAGAAAGAAGTAGTTGAGTTGAGGTCGCAGGTGGCACTCAGAACAGACGCCGAGGGCAAATTGGCCAGTAAAGATGCCATCTGGGGCAGCCACGACCAAGAGCTTCACTCTGATTTAATTATTTAATGGGCGAACCAACCAACGAATGCCAATAAAAAAAAAAGACAAGAAGAGAAAAACGCTACTACATTTAATTTCCCTCCAGCACCTGGGTCACTCACTCACTCACTAAGCACACAACCGAACACTCTATTTCTCTATAATTTAAATTTGGATTTAGGAAAAGAACGAATTCTTAAGCTAACAGGGATATGCAGTTTGTCTTATCTCTTTTTAGAATACATTTATTTATTAGAAAAAAATTATACCACGCTGAATGATAAAAAACATTTTTGTTGAATTATTTATCTTTCTGGACCTAACTATAGATTTTTACTTTCTCTTACCTATATATATGTTAATATATATAGAGAGAAAGTATTGGTTTCATGTCAAAAATTCGATGTCGAGATTTTGATTGTTCTTCACGTTTTGAAGTCCCCTGAATCCAAAAAAGTGGTTTTCGCCACATGGTCTGTCTGT
>JAKCPI010025425.1:0-16404 GCA_023213315.1 Euborellia annulipes | reverse complement strand
TTCTAGAATCTCAGTCAATCCTGGAAGAATTTAAGAGCACCATCATGATAAATAAGCGGAGAAAAAAAAATTTTTTTTTTTCAAAAATAAAAAAAAATAGAAGGCGAAATAATCCCACTCTGAAATTTTCAGAGCAAATGTAGAAAAAATCAAAGTTTTGGTAAAAAAAATATTAAAAAAAGTGTCATTCATCCCGAAATTTTTTGTTTTTTGATGAAAATGTCAAAAAAAACGTTCAAGATGAATCTATAAAATTTTTTCATATTTTTTTCTGAAAAGTACATTTAAAGACAAAAATTCTCAAAAAAAAATCGTCCCGATAAGTTAATTTTTGACAGTTTTACGGTTATTTAAAAAAAAAAATCGATGTTTTTTGGAAATGCTATAACTTTTTTGGCTGGGTCGTAAAATCTGAAAAATTCTAAAACACCTTTTCAATAGGGTACAAAAAAGATGACAAACTTTCAGCCAAATCAAAAAATGGTCGGGTTCAGAAGGGTCGTGAGTTGGCGTGAATGCCCCATTTGTATTTCTTCGAATAGCAGAGATATGCGACAAGTGTGCAAATGGCTTTCCTCAATGAGAAGAGGAGTCTCAAACCTACAAGTGCAAAACTCTAAATCGCGTTGGTTGTTGAGATTTACTCGACATTTTGAAGCACATAACATGCAACAACTAAATTGAGTTGGGCTTGTCCAAAATTAAGAAGTTGCCAAGGTCATTACAGCACTTCTCATGTCGATTTCACATTAATAAAAAGTATCTTTTTAGAAGAAATGAAAAAGATAAGGTGTCCGCTTGGTGCTTATTTACGAGAAACCACAGAATTTCCTCAAGACTGAAGATGATACACGTTATACGAGCTGTGTTCAGAAAGGAACCTGAACTTTGTTGTATCATAAGATGAACATTTTAAGAAAAGTCCCCTTCAAAATAGTCCCATTTCCTTACAATACACCGTCTCCCATCGTTTCTTCCATTTTTAGAACGCTTCCTGGAACACATTTTGTGGGACGGCGCGCAGGTATCTCTGTGTCATTGTCCTGTATCTCCTCTCAGGTTTGGAAACGACGCCCTTTCAACGGGTTTTTTCAATTTGAGAAACAGGAAAAAGTCTGCTAGGGCTAGGTCTGAAGCAAGGGGATGTGGTGTTTTGCTAGATAGCTGCAAATAAGGAGAGACGCGTGAGCTGACACAATCATGATGCAACATTCAAATCTGGTTTTCCCACAATTCAGGCTTCTTCCTGCGCACAGCATCCTTTTTCCTGTTTCCCATACTGAATAAAACGTTGAGAGGACGTCATTTCCAAACCTTACGACAATGGGACGAGAAATCTGCGCGCCGTCCCACAAAATGTGTTCCAAAAAATGGAAGAAACGATGTATTGTCAGTAGAGGGAACTATTTTGAAGGGGACAGTGCTTAAAATGTTGTACAACAAGCAATAAAGCTGATACAGCAAAAGTTCGGACACTTCGTATGTTTCGGAATATCTGTCAGGTGAAGCTATTGTATTCTAACTGCTGGCTTTCCACTTCTCCATCCCTCGAATTCTTCACGTTCCAGCCTTTTTTTTAAAATATTCTATAGAAATCAAATTTAAGGAAATGAAATGTAACAAATAGCCAAATATTATGCATATATTCTTAGTCATTATGTCGTTCTCGATGAACTCTACAGCTATTATGCGTTCCAGAGTTTGGAATGTTCCTCTTCTTCTTTTATCGGTCGACTTTTCTTGCACGATGTATTTTTCTAGGTTTCCGTGTCGATGTCTTTATTTTGGTTTAATTTCTTCTAGGCCCCCAGCCATGGGCATCTATTATTCTCTCCTTCGCTCCTTTGGAACTGTGTAGAGGAATAAAGTCCAATGTTCCAATCGTCATAATTTTAGTGTTTTGTTTTGTAATCATAGACTCGTTTCAGACCATGTTCAGACGATTTTTTGCGAGTTCTCTCTTTGCTACAGTTATTAGAAACGTTAAAATTTAATTTGAATTTTAATCTGATCTCCCGAGGAAAATGATTTTGTTTTTTGTTTTTTAATCTTAAATAAATTACTCTACTTCAAATTAAAACATTATTTTTTTTTTTTTTCAAATGTATTGTGACCTCAAATTATATTTACAATTTGATAATATGTTTATCTTAAAGAATCAGGTATAAAAATAATAATCCGTACACCTTTATTTACTATTTATGTAATAATTAATCTTATTTATATTTGCAACCCTCTCGAGATAATGAACCTCAATCGATAAGAGAGAGATTTTAAAGACAGGCTGAGATTGACCGAGAAATTGAATTGACTCACAATGGAGGGAAAGAAGGAGCTATACTGGCTTGTATTGTGCAGCATCCTGGTCCACGGGGTCTGTGGACATGGCATGATGGTGGATCCACCCAGTCGCAGTTCCATGTGGCGTTATGGATATAATACGCCCGTTAATTGGGATGACGATGGTCTCTATTGCGGCGGATTTGGTGTAATTCAACTACTTCTTATAAATATTAGGGAGGACTTTAATTTAGTGGTCTTTTAAATATACAAGCTGCATTGAGTGATCCACGTTTAATCAAATTTTGGTAATGCAAGGGTGTATCTAGAGAATTCGGCTGGGGGAGAAGATTTTGTCTGGGGAGCCTTCTGGGGGGGGGCACCCCTGGAACCACCCCTAGTTACGCCCATGGGAATCAGAGGTCAGCAAAATATATCTTGCAGAGGGTAATTATATTTGAGATTTAATATTTTGCATGTGCAGCCTTTTTTTTTGTCGGCCGAAAAAGTTCCCTAGTTGTTTTAATTTTTTTTTTTTTCTAAAACAGAACCGACCTTAACAGGACCCGCCAAAGTCGGGACACCTGCAAGAATTCCCAGGCGAGAATTTCTTAAGTTGCTTTAATATTTGTTTTTATCAGCTGACCAAGTATGAAATCTTGCAGAGCAACTATTTTGGTTTATTAGGCAGACACATAATATTACAAGCTGACCATATATTGGTTAAATTGTTGACCATTTTTAAGATTATTTGCTGATCAAAGGTTGCAGGCTGGTCTTTATTTATTGCTGACAAAATCTTTGTATGCTGAACAAATGATTTAACGACTGATTTTTGTTGCTAACCAAATTTATTAACAGCAAACCAAAAAATTACTTCCTTTAATATCAAGTCAAATATCCGAAATATTTATACTACACATGCTTTAAGCACTCAGGTATTAGATTACTATTTTTGGACTCCAGGTCGAATCATTGATAGCCACTACAACCCACTCACTATTAAGGCTCGATTATTCATATATATATAATTTTAAATGACAAAACTAAAAAATTAGCGAAGGAAGAACGTGGAATCGACTGCTGAGATTGCCTTATTTTTTTTTTCTCATTTACAGTTTAAATAAATGACTAAATTGATTTTCTCTGATTTCACCTGGGCGGGTTTTAAAATGGATTAGACCTTTGAGGACAACAGCAAATATCTGTTGAATTAAGTCCAAATATCATCCAAAACAATGTGGAGGATGGCCGTAATACAGATTGAAGACGAAATAAAACAAGACCTCTTTTCGGCCCGATTATTTAATTTTCCTCTGTCGACGTTTCGGGGACTAAACTTCACCCATCTTCAGGACAAAGTTGTTGAAAATTGTTAGCTCTGCCTACTTCAGTTGTTAGAATGTTAGTATGTAGAAAATTTTATACTATACTATACTATAGTTAATGCATAAACTCTGATGGTTGCTCAGGATATCTACACTCAGAGGAATTTGTATAGTAGAAAATATTCTAACATTCTAACTTGCCTAACAACTGAAGTAGGCAGAGCTAACAATATTCAACATTTTTGTCCTGAAGATGGGTGACGTTTAGTCCCCGAAACGTCGACAGAGGAAAACTAAATAATTCGGACCGAAAAGAAGTCTTTTTTTTATTTCGACAGCAAATATAGATATAACAGATACTTATGATTTAAAAAAAAAGATACATCTCTATATACAATATATATATCAAAAATATATCCATTATAAAAAGATGGGAACTAAAAATATGCTATCAAAATCGTAATTTAAATTAAAACAAAATTGAACTCGATGGTCTTTTTTGTAAATAAATAGCCATTTTTAAATATCATCTTCAAAAGCCTGAAGAATAGAGATTTATTTTGAAAAAGATTGACATTCCCCCTATAACTTCTATAGTTTAAGATAAATGAGTAATTCGGCCTTTGTTAACAGGAACAATGGGAGCAGCATGGCGGCAAATGCGGAGAATGTGGAGACGAATATACCCCAGAATCAGAAAGGCCCCGTCCCAACGAAAATGGAGGGTCTCTATGGAACAGGAATCGTTACCAAGACGTAAGGCAACATTTATATATTATATTAGGAGACTAAAAAAAGTTCTTATAACACGGCTTGTAAACACAAGACATGTATACAAAAATTATTTTTCTAAGACAGGCCCTAGACGTTAATTGCGTGAGAAAGTCTCTCATATATTCTTTGTGGTTTGCGACTGCAAAAAGACAAGCAATCAGGAATCATTTGTCTTGAAATAACAAATTTTGATGAGATCTTAAGGCGAGGAAGCGAAGAGCTAATGTCCCCAAAGATATAAAATCATAACCAATAAGAGAAGAGGAAGTCACAGATGGGACAACTTATCCTAAAAATACTCTTTGTAATTTTTTTGAATATCGTTACCGAGAGTGTAAATAATAGGTCACTTCGATTAAGCGTCAGGCGCATGGGACAGTAAGTTAAAATTTTTTTAATGACTTATTAAAAAATTATGGAAATTAATTTTTTTGTTATCAAGCAAATACAGAAAAACAATCTGTCCCAATAATTTTAAATTTTTTTAAAATTTAAAAATGAATTTATTATTAATATTAATCACATATTAATTAAGAAAAATTTAAAGTAAGCTTAGAAGTTTTATTTAAAAAATTAACTGTCAAATAGTTCAGCACTTTTGCAAAAGATGGCAGGCTAGTCTAACAACCGATCCCCTATTAGCCTCTATCTTGCCTATATTCATATATTTTTATGCTTTTATAAAAGATACATAATATATAATAACATTTATAAAGTATTCATTGTTAATAAATAGATCAATGAAAATGAACCAAATGCATAATTTAGCTACCATTCTGACATCTCTTGGCAAATTTTCGTAATAGGTGTTTTTTTTTTTTGTTACTTTTTAAGACACACAACGCCCTCTTATGGGCAAAAACATGCGTAACAGCTTCACTACTACTCCCCCTTAAAAGATATAATGACTGGTTTGCTTAGCTACAACTACAGTAAATTGAGAATGACTAAAATATATTAAATTCAATTAGCCTTTGTGGCTTACCGAGCACAAATTGGCAGATCGGTGATTCGACTATCTGAATTAATAAATATTAATTATGAATTTTATTCATGGAGCCATATAAGATTTCTTATTTATTACCAGGCCGCAGCTAAGCCACTTGCCTCTTTTTTTTTTTATTTAATAGAACTTAAAAAAATGATCTTACCAAATAATTTCTGTTTTCAAGGTATACATCTGGACAAGAAATAACAATTCAAGTTATGGTGACAACAAATCATCTGGGAACGTTTCAATTTTCTCTTTGCAAATTGGATAATCCAAAAGAGTTGGAGACTGAGGAATGTTTTGACGCTAATGTACTTTCATTGTCCGATGGCTCAGGATCTCTCTATCAAGTAAGCTCAGCAATCTGAAAAACGGTGAAACGGTTAATTACCTCTTCTTATTCTTTTTTTTTATTTTAATAGCTTGGCACACAAGAAGGTTTGGTGAACGTAACGGTCACCATTCCAGATATCTCCTGCGCCAATTGTGTCTTGCGATGGCATTATAGAACAGGTATTAACGTCGGTCATTATTCATCAACTAAACAGTTTATTAAAAATTTTATTTATTGTTTTAGCTAATAATTGGGGAGAATGTGAAGATGGCTCTTTTGGAGATGGATGCGGACCCCAAGAGACATTCAGAAATTGTGCTGACATCAGTATTGCTAATTAATTATTTATTTCTATATTGTCTATATTATATCAGAAGTGATTTGGCGAATTAGGAATCTATCTTATTGATAAGATACAGTATATTATCTTAAATTAATATAATTAAGATATCAAAAATAAATACGATATGAGAAAATAATTTATCTTCATTTAACATATTTTTTGATTATATATAATAGATATGTAAAAATTATAGCTGGAAGATGAAAGCAACATTGGTTTATATGCTGCCCATCATGCGTTTCCATTCAGAGCAAATGGGTGCTGGTATGTGTATGCAAAACTTCATCAATTATATAATTCAAAAGGCTATTTGTTCTGAAAGAGAAACGTTAGCTTAATGGGAAGTAAATAAACAAATTAAATATAGAGTAGGTGAATTCTTCTTATGGAAAGATCACCCAACACCCTATATATATATAAGCAGGGGCGTAGCAAAAGGAGGTCATGGGGAGTTGACAATTTGACTTAAATTTAGATGTATTTTTGGACTCCCCCTCTGAAAAATCTCTTCGCTATATACCGTTAGGGGCCTATTTCACTTGCGTGTCAAAAGCGGACATTTTGCTAGTGTATAAATTGATTCATTTGGCTAATTCATTAAAAAGATCAATAAAAATTAGGAAAAACATGCATATATATATATTGTTGTCACCTTATTAGTTTCCATTCTTCAGTAATGTATGTTTCGGTTGACATGCTTTGTTTCTTCTATATTGATATAAAATTTTAAGTAATCTATATTAGAAGTTCTATCAAGACAGTTGTTGAAGGCGTCTGTCATTTCTTATATGCTTGAAATATCACAATCCTGACTTCAGAAGTTAATCTTCAAAGCAACAGGCTAGGCCTATCCTTGCCTAACCTCTATAGTTCACATCTTGATTTGTATTTAAGTTAAGCTGACATTTCACAATTTTACGAATATTCTTTTCGCCTTATTTAAAACTGTTTCCTTATTCTTATCATCTGTTCATTTAGTCTGTAGCGTGTTCAGTGTTATTAAGCATGATGTCTTGGTCGTGAGCAAAATGTGAGCATCTTGTCATAATTATAAGCCAGCAGAGAAGACAAACAGCCCCCAAGATCTCTATAAACAATAGGCAAAGCACAATTTTGAGATATTATTACATGTGTTTTTTTTTTTTTTTTTTAAAACATTCACACTTTTTCTCTATTCACATTCAAAAAGTCTTTTTTCGGCAACTTAGGCCATTTAAGACTTTGAAGATAACCGTAGAAAAAAAACAGAATATATCTATTGTGGGGTCAGGCATTTCTATTTAAGCCATCTGGTATCCAAATGGCTTAAATAAAATCATCGGACTGGCGGGGTCCGAACCTGGGAGGTTTGGTATAGGAGGGAGGCACGCTACCTACTACGAATTATTAATATCAATGATGCGGCAAGGTGGAACAAGGGGAAGAAAATAGATTAGACTATAAATGGCACATTCTGTATTATAGGGTAGATGAAAATTAAATATCTGGGTGTATTGTTGGATGACGAGAATTAAATTTGGAACATGCAAAATATATTATGAATAAAAATATCTAGACAAGCGCACTTGCTTGGAAGAGTGGGAAAAAATTTGCTTACTATCATTTGGTACAAGATTGGTTATTGTACAAAGCTTAATAGCTCCTTTTTTTTGCATTTGGTTCTACAGTTTTTGAATGGTCTTCCTGATTTTGTTGATCTACAATTTTCTTCAACAAATCAGGAAGACCATTCAAAAACGTAGAACCAAATGCAAAATGAGGAGCTATTATAGCTTTGTACAATAACAATCTTGTACCAAATGACAAATTTTTTCCCACTCTTCCAAGCAAGTGCGCTTGTCTAGATATTTTATTCATAATATATTTTGCATGTTCAAATTTAATTCTGTCATCCAACAATACACCCAGATATTTAATTTTATCTACCCTTTGTAAAGTATTGCCATTTATAACAATATTTTCTCCCCTTGTTCCACCTTTATCATTCACATGTAATAATTTATCTCAAAATTGTGCTTTGCCTATTGTTTATAGAGATCTTGGGGGCTGTTTGTCTTCTCTGCTGGCTTATAATTACGACAAGATGCTCACATTTTGCTCACGACCAAGTCATCATGCTTAATAATACTGAACACGCTACAGACTAAATGAACAGATGATAAGAATAAGGAAAAAGTTTTAAATAAGGCGAAAAGAATATTCGTAAAATTGTGAAATGTCAGCTTAAAAAATCAAGATGTGAAGTATAGAGGGATAGGCCTAGCCTGTTGCTTTGAAGATTAACTTCTGAAGTCAGGATTGTGATATTTCAAGCATATAAGAAATGACAGACGCCTTCAACAACTGCCTTGATAGAACTTCTAATATAGATTACTTAAAATTTTATATCAATATAGAAGAAACAAAGCATGTCAACCGAAACATACATTACTGAAGAATGGAAACTAATAAGGTGACAACAAATATATATATATATATATATGCATGTTTTTCCTAATTTTTATTGATCTTTTTAATGAATTAGCCAAATGAATCAATTTATACACTAGCAAAATGTCCGCTTTTGACACGCAAGTGAAATAGGCCCCTAACAGTATATAGCGAAGAGATTTTTCAGAGGGGGAGTCCAAAAATACATCTAAATTTAAGTCAAATTGTCAACTCCCCATGACCTCCTTTTGCTACGCCCCTGCTTATATATATATAGGGTGTTGAGTGATCTTTCCATAAGAAGAATTCACCTACTCTATATTTAATTTGTTTATTCACTTCCCATTAAGCTAACGTTTCTCTTTCAGAACAAATAGCCTTTTGAATTATATAATTGATGAAGTTTTGCATACACATACCAGCACCCATTTGCTCTGAATGGAAACGCATGATGGGCAGCATATAAACCAATGTTGCTTTCATCTTCCAGCTATAATTTTTACATATCTATTATATATAATCAAAAAATATGTTAAATGAAGATAAATTATTTTCTCATATCGTATTTATTTTTGATATCTTAATTATATTAATTTAAGATAATATACTGTATCTTATCAATAAGATAGATTCCTAATTCGCCAAATCACTTCTGATATAATATAGACAATATAGAAATAAATAATTAATTAGCAATACTGATGTCAGCACAATTTCTGAATGTCTCTTGGGGTCCGCATCCATCTCCAAAAGAGCCATCTTCACATTCTCCCCAATTATTAGCTAAAACAATAAATAAAATTTTTAATAAACTGTTTAGTTGATGAATAATGACCGACGTTAATACCTGTTCTATAATGCCATCGCAAGACACAATTGGCGCAGGAGATATCTGGAATGGTGACCGTTACGTTCACCAAACCTTCTTGTGTGCCAAGCTATTAAAATAAAAAAAAAGAATAAGAAGAGGTAATTAACCGTTTCACCGTTTTTCAGATTGCTGAGCTTACTTGATAGAGAGATCCTGAGCCATCGGACAATGAAAGTACATTAGCGTCAAAACATTCCTCAGTCTCCAACTCTTTTGGATTATCCAATTTGCAAAGAGAAAATTGAAACGTTCCCAGATGATTTGTTGTCACCATAACTTGAATTGTTATTTCTTGTCCAGATGTATACCTTGAAAACAGAAATTATTTGGTAAGATCATTTTTTTAAGTTCTATTAAATAAAAAAAAGAGAGGCAAGTGGCTAAGCTGCGGCGGCTAGGTAATAAATAAGAAATCTTATATGGCTCCATGAATAAAATTCATAATTAATATTTATATTAATTCAGATAGTCGAATCACCGATCTGCCAATTTGTGCTCGGTAAGCCACAAAGGCTAATTGAATTTAATATATTTTAGTCATTCTCAATTTACTGTAGTTGTAGCTAAGCAAACCAGTCATTATATCTTTTAAGGGGGAGTAGTAGTGAAGCTGTTACGCATGTTTTTGCCCATAAGAGGGCGTTGTGTGTCTTAAAAAGTAACAAAAAAAAAAAAACACCTATTACGAAAATTTGCCAAGAGATGTCAGAATGGTAGCTAAATTATGCATTTGGTTCATTTTCATTGATCTATTTATTAACAATGAATACTATATAAATGTTATTATATATTATGTATCTTTTATAAAAGCATAAAAATATATGAATATAGGCAAGATAGAGGCTAATAGGGGATCGGTTGTTAGACTAGCCTGCCATCTTTTGCAAAAGTGCTGAACTATTTGACAGTTAATTTTTAAATAAAACTTCTAAGCTTACTTTAAATTTTTCTTAATTAATATGTGATTAATATTAATAATAAATTCATTTTTAAATTTTAAAAAAATTTAAAATTATTGGGACAGATTGTTTTTCTGTATTTGCTTGATAACAAAAAAATTAATTTCCATAATTTTTTAATAAGTCATTAAAAAAAATTTTAACTTTCTGTCCCATGCGCCTGACGCTTAATCGAAGAGACCTATTATTTACACTCTCGGTAACGATATTCAAAAAAATTACAAAGAGTATTTTTAGGATAAGTTGTCCCATCTGTGACTTCCTCTTCTCTTATTGGTTATGATTTTATATCTTTGGGGACATTAGCTCTTCGCTTCCTCGCCTTAAGATCTCATCAAAATTTGTTATTTCAAGACAAATGATTCCTGATTGCTTGTCTTTTTGCAGTCGCAAACCACAAAGAATATATGAGAGACTTTCTCACGCAATTAACGTCTAGGGCCTGTCTTAGAAAAATAATTTTTGTATACATGTCTTGTGTTTACAAGCCGTGTTATAAGAACTTTTTTTAGTCTCCTAATATAATATATAAATGTTGCCTTACGTCTTGGTAACGATTCCTGTTCCATAGAGACCTCCATTTTCATTGGGCCGGGGCCTTTCTGATTCTGGGGTATATTCGTCTCCACATTCTCCGCATTTGCCGCCATGCTGCTCCCACTGTTCCTGTTAACAAAGGCCGAATTACTCATTTATCTTAAACTATAGAAGTTATAGGGGAATGTCAATCTTTTTCAAAATAAATCTCTATTCTTCAGGCTTTTGAAGATGATATTTAAAAATGGCTATTTATTTACAAAAAAAGACCATCGAGTTCAATTTTGTTTTAATTTAAATTACGATTTTGATAGCATATTTTTAGTTCCCATCTTTTTATAATGGATATATTTTTGATATATATATTGTATATAGAGATGTATCTTTTTTTTTTAAATCATAAGTATCTGTTATATCTATATTTGCTGTCGAAATAAAAAAAAAGACTTCTTTTCGGTCCGAATTATTTAGTTTTCCTCTGTCGACGTTTCGGGGACTAAACGTCACCCATCTTCAGGACAAAAATGTTGAATATTGTTAGCTCTGCCTACTTCAGTTGTCAGGCAAGTTAGAATGTTAGAATATTTTCTACTATACAAATTCATCTGAGTGTAGATATCCTGAGCAACCATCAGAGTTTATGCTTTAACTATAGTATAGTATAGTATAAAATATACTAACATTCTAACTTTCCTAACAACTGAAGTAGGCAGGGCTAACAATTTTCAACAACTTTGTCCTGAAGATGGGTGAAGTTTAGTCCCCGAAACGTCGACAGAGGAAAATTAAATAATTCGGGCCGAAAAGAAGTCTTGTTTTATTTCGTCTTCAATCTGTATTACGACCTTCCTCCACATTGTCTTGGATGATATTTGGACTTAATTCAACAGATATTTGCTGTTGTCCTCAAAGGTCTAATCCATTTTAAAACCCACCCAGGTGAAATCAGAGAAAATCAATTTTGTCATTTATTTAAACTGTAAATAGAAAAAAAAATAAGGCAATCTCAGCAGTCGATTCCACGTTCTTCCTTCGCTAATCTTTTAGTTTTGTCATTTGAAATTATATATTTGAATAATCAAGCCTTAATAGTGAGTAGTGGCTATCAATGATTCGACCTGGAGTCCAAAAATAGTAATCTAATAACTGAGTGCTTAAAGCACGTGGAGTACAAATATTTCGGATATTTGACTTAATATTAAAGGAAGTAATTTTTTGGTTTGCTGTTAATAAATTTGGTTAGCAACAAAAATCAGCCGTTAAATCATTTGGTCAGCATACAAAGATTTTGTCTGCAATAAATACAAATCAGGCTGCAACCTTTGATCAGCAAACAATCTTAAAAATGGTCAACAATTTAACCAATATATGGTCAGCTTGTAATATTATGTGTCTGCCTAATAAACCAAAATAATTACTCAGCAAGATTTCATAATTGGTCAGCTGATAAAAACAAATATTAAAGCAACTTAATAAATTCTCGCCTGGGGTTCTTGCAGGTGTCCCAACTTTGCCGGGTCCTGTAAAGGTCGGTTCTGTTATAGAAAAAAAAAATTTAAAACAACTAGGGAACTTTTTCGGCCGACAAAAAAAAAGGCTGCACATGCAAAATATTAAATCTCAACTATAATTACCCTGTGCAAGATATATTTTGCTGACCTCTGATTCCCATGGGCGTAACTAGGGGTGGTCCCAGGGGTGCCCCCCCCCCCAGAAGGCTCGAGCCCCCCAGCCAAATTCTCTAGATACACCCTTGCATTACCAAAATTTGATTAAACGTGGATCACTCAATGCTTTAAAGACCACTAAATAAAGTCCTCCCTAATATTTATAAGAAGTAGTTGAATTACACCAAATCCGCCGCAATAGAGACCATCGTCATCCCAATTAACGGGCGTATTATATCCATAACGCCACATGGAACTGCGACTGGGTGGATCCACCATCATGCCATGTCCACAGACCCCGTGGACCAGGATGCTGCACAATACAAGCCAGTATAGCTCCTTCTTTCCCTCCATTGTGAGTCAATTCAATTTCTCGGTCAATCTCAGCCTGTCTTTAAAATCTCTCTCTTATCGATTGAGGTTCATTATCTCGAGAGGGTTGCAAATATAAATAAGATTAATTATTACATAAATAGTAAATAAAGGTGTACGGATTATTATTTTTATACCTGATTCTTTAAGATAAACATATTATCAAATTGTAAATATAATTTGAGGTCACAATACATTTGAAAAAAAAAAAAAAATAATGTTTTAATTTGAAGTAGAGTAATTTATTTAAGATTAAAAAACAAAAAACAAAATCATTTTCCTCGGGAGATCAGATTAAAATTCAAATTAAATTTTAACGTTTCTAATAACTGTAGCAAAGAGAGAACTCGCAAAAAATCGTCTGAACATGGTCTGAAACGAGTCTATGATTACAAAACAAAACACTAAAATTATGACGATTGGAACATTGGACTTTATTCCTCTACACAGTCCAAAGGAGCGAGGAGAGAATAATAGATGCCCATGGCTGGGGGCCTAGAAGAAATTAAACCAAAATAAAGACATCGACACGGAAACCTAGAAAAATACATCGTGCAAGAAAAGTCGACCGATAAAAGAAGAAGAGGAACATTCCAAACTCTGGAACGCATAATAGCTGTAGAGTTCATCGAGAACGACATAATGACTAAGAATATATGCATAATATTTGGCTATTTGTTACATTTCATTTCCTTAAATTTGATTTCTATAGAATATTTTAAAAAAAGGCTGGAACGTGAAGAATTCGAGGGATGGAGAAGTGGAAAGCCAGCAGTTAGAATACAATCGCTTCACCTGACAGATATTCCGAAACATACGAAGTGTCCGAACTTTTGCTGTATCAGCTTTATTGCTTGTTGTACAACATTTTAAGCACTGTCCCCTTCAAAATAGTTCCCTCTACTGACAATACATCGTTTCTTCCATTTTTTGGAACACATTTTGTGGGACGGCGCGCAGATTTCTCGTCCCATTGTCCTAAGGTTTGGAAATGACGTCCTCTCAACGTTTTATTCAGTATGGGAAACAGGAAAAAGGATGCTGTGCGCAGGAAGAAGCCTGAATTGTGGGAAAACCAGATTTGAATGTTGCATCATGATTGCGTCAGCTCACGCGTCTCTCCTTATTTGCAGCTATCTAGCAAAACACCACATCCCCTTGCTTCAGACCTAGCCCTAGCAGACTTTTTCCTGTTTCTCAAATTGAAAAACCCGTTGAAAGGGCGTCGTTTCCAAACCTGAGAGGAGATACAGGACAATGACACGAGATACCTGCGCGCCGTCCCACAAAATGTGTTCCAGGAAGCGTTCTAAAAATGGAAGAAACGATGGGAACGGTGTATTGTAAGGAAATGGGACTATTTTGAAAGGGACACTGCTTAAAATGTTCATCTTATGATACAACAAAGTTCGGTTTCCTTTTGAACACAGCTCGTATAACGTGTATCATCTTCAGTCTTGAGGAAATTCTGTGGTTTCGTAAATAAACACCAAGCGGACACCTTATCTTTTTCATTTCTTCTAAAAAGATACTTTTTATTAATGTGAAATCGGCATGAGAAGTGCTGTAATGACCTTGGCAACCTTCTTAATTTTTGGACAAAGCCCAACTCAGTGAAGTTGTTGCATGTTATGTGCTTCAAAATGTCGAGTAAATCTCAACAACCAACGCGATTTAGAGTTTTGCACTTGTAGGTTTGAGACTCTCTTCTCATTGAGGAAAGCCATTTGCACACTTGTCGCATATCTCTGCTATGAGAAGAAATACAAATGGGGCATTCCACGCCAACTCGACCACTTCTGAACCCGACCATTTTTGATTTGGCTGAAAGTTTGTCATCTTTTTGTACCCTATTGAAAAGGTGTTTTAGAATTTTTTCAGATTTTACGACCCAGCCAAAAAAAGTTATAGCATTTTCAAAAAACATCGATTTTTTTTTTTAAATAACCGTAAAACTGTCAAAAATTAACTTATCGGGACGATTTTTTTTTTGAAATTTTTGTCTTTAAATGTACTTTTCAGAAAAAAATATGAAAAAATTTTATAGATTCATCTTGAACGTTTTTTTTGACATTTTCGTAAAAAAACAAAAATTTCGGGATGAATGACACTTTTTTTTTTAATTTTTTTTTTTTTTATAAAAAACTTTGATTTTTTCTACATTTGCTCTGAAAATTTCAGAGTGGGATTATTTCGCCTTCTATTTTTTTTTTATTTTTGAAAAAAAAAAAATTTTTTTTTTTCTCCGCTTATTTATCATGATGGTGCTCTTAAATTCTTCCAGGATTGACTGAGATTCTAGAAAATTGAAGAAAAATAATAATAATAATAGTTAGGGGTGATGAAAATCGAGAAAATTCCATTTATCCTGAAAAAATTAAAAATTAGTTGTGTATTCAATTACTGAAGTATTTGAAGCGTCAAGTAAAAGCTTAGAAACATGGGCGTAACTAGGGAGTGCCAGGGGGCCTGGCTCTCCCCAGAAAGCTCCTTGCCCCAAGAAAAATAGAAGGGGGGGGGCCATGGGACCAGCCATCTTCCGGTGGGCCTGGAAGGCCCCATATTTTCTCAATTTTTCTTGGGGCAAGGAGCTTTCTGGGGAGAGCCAGGCCCCCTGGCACTCCCCTAGTTACGCCCATGTTTCTAAGCTTTTACTTGACGCTTCAAATACTTCAGTAGTTGAATACACAACTAATTTCTAATTTTTTCAGGATAAATGGAATTTTCTCGACTTTCATCACCCCTAACTATTATTATTATTATTTTTCTTCAATTTTCTAGAATCTCAGTCAATCCTGGAAGAATTTAAGAGCACCATCATGATAAATAAGCGGAGAAAAAAATTTTTTTTTTCAAAAATAAAAAAAAAATAGAAGGCGAAATAATCCCACTCTGAAATTTTCAGAGCAAATGTAGAAAAAAATCAAAGTTTTTTATAAAAAAAAAAATTAAAAAAAAAAGTGTCATTCATCCCGAAATTTTGTTTTTTTACGAAAATGTCAAAAAAGCGTTCAAGATGAATCTGTAAAATTTTTTCATATTTTTTCTGAAAAGTACATTTAAAGACAAAAATTTCAAAAAAAAATCGTCCCGATAAGTTAATTTTTGACAGTTTTACGGTTATTTAAAAAAAAAAAAAATCGATGTTTTTTGAAAATGCTATAACTTTTTTTTGGCTGGGTCGTAAAATCTGAAAAAATCCTAAAACACCTTTTCAATAGGGTACAAAAAGATGACAAACTTTCAGCCAAATCAAAATGGTCCGGGTCGGAATGGTCGAGTTGGTGGAATGCCCCAAATATATCTTTTGTTGTTTTTATGAACTGACTTATGATCATACTCTCTTTTATTATTGGAACGAAGTTCTTAATTTTTTTTTAACCGGTTCCTGTTATTCTTTAGTCATTAGATTTATTAATCTTGGAAAACGATGTTACACCTGTTTTATATTATTATTCTAAAATTTCTACGTAGTTTTTTTCAGGTATATTCGCTGTTGTACGGCGGGATATAAAGGA